>APFE031001715.1:0-22741 GCA_000404065.3 Pinus taeda | reverse complement strand
ACAAGTCCCCCCCGCGCCCCCTGCGTGGAGGGGTGTACAAAACTTCCTAGGGTATACATCTGGCTGAAACAAAGACGTATGAACAATCATGCTCCACACACAACAGCGTGAACCCTTAAAGGCCATAGGCAATAAATTAGGTAATTTTTTAAAAATATCAGAGGTGACTCTGTGAGGAAAATACACCTCCTTTAGATGCATATGTGTAGAAATGGACCTATCAGGAGCACTTTTGAATGAAATCATTCTAGAAGTTTATGATGAAGAATGGGTGCACGCAGTGGACTATGAACATATCCCATTCAGATGTTGCAAATGTCATGAGCACAGGCACCTCATCAGAGATTTCCCTTTAAACAAACTCGAGGACAATATGAAAACAAACAAAGGCAAAGACCGCGAAGGCTTTAGCAAGACGAGAGGCAAAGGGGAAGGACAAAAAAAGTACCAAAGGAAAATTAGCGAGGATAAACACCCATGTCATAACAGTTTCAATATTTTAGAAGAAGAAGATGGGAACAATGCGATGAACCAAGAATCGAAAGATAATCCTATAGAGAAGGAAAAAGATGCTAGCATGGAGGATGTACTTGAGAACAACAAACTAAAGGAAGATATGCTAAACATCATGGAAATTGGTAGGGACCATGATATGACCCCAAGTGAAGTTGGAACAGAGGACCACGAACTACAAGAGATTCTTGAGAGGGAGAATCTAGATCTAGAAAATGTTTTGGAGTAGGGAACCACCAAAGGGGTTGATTCACTACCATAGGACGAGTTTGAAAGAGTACAACAGTTGTTCATCTGGAGATCTCAAGAAAAGGGTTTTGGAATCGAAATAAACCATCATAGAGAGGAAAATAGAGGGGTTAAAATGATGGAGGCAACATCAGGACACTCTTCCAAGAACCTAGGTAGGAAACGAGGAAGGAAAAGATAGAATGAACTACTAGAAAAGTGTGGGGCACTCATGATTAACTTAGGTAAGATGAAAGATCTTAGTATTTACTCATTTACAAGTCTTTCATAATGAGGCTCACAACCTATAACATTAGGGGTCTAGGAAGCAAAAGGAAACAAAGAAATCTTAGCAATAGAATAAAAGAAGGAAAACCATACATGGTCTTTATCCAGGAGACAAAATGTTCAATAGATAAAATTAGGGAGATACATAGAAAATGCTTCACTAAGTATGAGCATCTAGAAGTGAAAGCAGATAACACGATAGGCAGGATTATTACTCACTGGTACCCCCAAAAACTTGGAATCCTGGATGCTGAGGCATCTAGGAACTACCTTTCAATGGTGATCCAACCTTTGGATGATAAGGAAATATATCTGAGCACAAATGTCTATGGTCCTCAAAAAGTAGAAGACAAACTCAGGCTTCTCACTTCAGTGGAGGAGTTGAGAGGGAGACATTGTAGGTTTTAACCCTGTACAGAAATTACCTGCATACAAATTCTAAAACATAGAAAATAAACAATGTGAGAGCATAACTTATAAAACACATATACACAGAGATTTTCCCCTAGATCCCAAAACCGCGACTACCAGCTTGATTTATCATTATATTCCTTTCAATGTTACAATACATATTTATACATGCCGAAGCATCCAATACCATGGACCAAAAACCACTGTGTCCAAAACCATGCACCGAAAACCATAGGTAGGTTCGCCCAACCTAATATACGGTCCAAAAAAAGAAATCCGCGGTGCTTCCCCAGACCCCATAGAGGGGGGCTATTCGCCCCCCTTAAATCCCCTAGATAGGGGGGGCTGTGAGCCCCTTGTGACCCCCCCACTATGCAATTGGCGCAGCGAAGAGGGGGCTCCGCCCCACCCTCTAACATCCTGGTTCACTATGTAGGTTAGTCCTAGAAAGAATGTAGCACAACCCAACATTCTCCCACTTGTTGTTTTCTTTCCACAACGGGCCATAGGAGAGTTTAGTCACTTTTCTAGCCTTGAAATGCCCATTGTTTCTCTACACCAGGAGAAGTTCTCAAAGCTCACAGATTTTGTCAATGCATTTGCAATATTCTTCAAGGTGTCCAGCTTTACCAGCAACACCATTTTATCTTCTATCATATCCCTCACAAAGTGATATTGAACATCAATGTGCTTTGTCTTTGAATTATAATCAGGGTTCTTTGCCAAGGAAATTGCACTTTGGTTGTCACAGTCTATCCTTATAGCTCCCTGTACTAACCCCATACATGAACACAATCTCTGAAACCAAACTGCTTCCTTGCTTGCATGAGTGGTTGCCATGTATTCTACCTCTATAGTTGATAGTGCCACTACAGATTGTTTCTTACTCATCCAACTTACTGCACCTCCAAATAGGTTAAACACATAGCCACTTGTAGATCTTCTTTGATCCAAATCTCTAGCCCAGTCTGCATCAACAAAACCACGAATATCCAAAACTCTGTTCAATCCTGGTATTCCTTAGTAACACAAACCATAATCACTAGTGCCACGGAAATACCTTAAAACCTGCTTCATTGTTGTCCAATGCTCCTTCCCTAGTTTTGACATAAACTTTCTCAATACTCCCACTGCATGTGCAATGTTTGGTCTAGTACAGACCATTGCATACATCAGGCTACTGACTGCACTTGCATATGGAACATGGGACATATCCTCTTCCTCTTCTTGTGTCTTGGGACATTGTTCAACAGATAAATTT
Source organism: Pinus taeda (assembly GCA_000404065.3). Lineage (NCBI taxonomy): Eukaryota > Viridiplantae > Streptophyta > Pinopsida > Pinales > Pinaceae > Pinus > Pinus taeda. The sequence continues at coordinate 20,040 of APFE031001715.1, read as the reverse complement.
ACACCTATAGTAATAGGAACTTTCACCGGTTTACTATCCTGCATATTAAACCTCTGCAGTATTGTCTTGACATACTTCCTGTAGTTTAACTAGATCTTCCTCTTTGCTCGATCTCTTTTAATTCACATTCCCAAAATACGTTTGCAGCACCAATATATTTCATGTCAAATTTGGAAGACAAAAAATATCTTTGTCATTTCCAACTAGCAACATATCATCCACATACAAGACCAAATAAATAACACGGTCGCCAAATAAGTTAAAATACACATAGTGATCTTCTTTGGTTCTAGTGAAGCTAAGTCCCTGTATCAATGTATCAAATTTTTGATACCACATCCTTGGTGATTGTTTTAACCCATACAAATACTTCTTTAACTTGCATACTAGTTCTTTCTTGCCCTTCACTACAAAGCCTTCAGGTTACTTCATGTAGATCTCCTCTTCTAAATCCCTGTGAAGAAATATTGTCTTCACATCCATCTGTTCTACCTCAAAATCAAAAGCAACATCAACAAATATAAGTAACCTAATAGACGCTACCTTGGCAACAGGAGAAAAAATATCACCAAAATCAATTCTTGGCACCGGGGAATAACCTTTTGTTACCAATTGAGATTTGTATTTCTCCACCTTTCCTTCTACCTTTTTCTTCTTCTTGAACACCCATTTGATTCCAATTGGTTTTCTTCCATCCGAAAACTCCCCTAGATCCCAAGCCTAATTTTTGTGCAAAGAATCCATTTCATCAATCATGTCCTCTTTCCATATTTTTCCATCCTCTGAAACTACTACTTCCTTCACAATTTTGGGATCATCATCAGTAATAGATAAAGCAAAATTTGAACAAAAAGTAGATGGACTATAATTTTTGGCTGCCTTCTTTCTCGAACTGATCTTCTTACACCCGAAGTTTGTGGCTCTTCATCTTCTGATTCCTCCTCTGCTGTAGAGTGTTATTCTTCCTTGTTTAGCTCAAACTCTATCTTCTCAGGTTCCTTTGGTTGGACTTCATGTTTAATAACATCTTTCACCTCTCTGAACACCACATCTCGATTGTACACAACCTTCCTTGTTGTTGGGTTCCAAATCTTATAACCTTTAAGCCATCCGTATACCCAATAAAGATGTACTTTTGAGATTTACTCTCCAACTTGGTTCGTTTCTCCTTTGGAACATGTAAATATGCATCACATCCAAATACCCTCAGATGTGAAAGAGAGGGTTTCTTACCAGTCCATACCTCTTGTGGAGTCTTATCCTCCAACGCTGATGAAGGTGATCTGTTAACTAGGTAACATGTTGTTTCCAGTGCCTCTACCAAAAATTCCTATCCTAACCTGGCACCACTAAGCATGCTTCTTTCCCTTTCCATCAACATCTTGTTCATTCTTTCTACAACTCGATTTTGTTGAGGTGTATATGGAGTAGTCTTCTGCCATGCTATAACACACTTCTTACATAATTCTTAAAATTCCTTACTACAAAACTCTCCACCATTATCTGTCCTCAACATCTTTATCTTCTTCTCTGTCTGGTTTTCCACCAATGCCTTAAATTATTTAATCCTGTCAAAGAATTTAGATTTCTTCTTAAGGAAATATATCCATGTATTCCTTCATAATTCATTTATAAATGATACACAGTACATGGAATTACCCAGTGATGGAACCTTCATAGGTCCAAACACATCACTGTGCACAAGCTCTAATATCTGTTTCACCCTCTTACTTCCAGAAGGGAAAATCACATGATTTTGCTTCCCATATACACAATTTTCATAGAAATCAAAATCGAGAGAGCTATTACTCATACCTACTACCATAACTTTACCATGAAGTATTCAAAGGCCCTTCTCTCCAATAATTCCAAACCTTTGATGGCACAGCATGGTCTTCTCTCCAGAGACCACTAGATTTTCAACTCCACTTTTAGGAACCACAGAACTGTTGCACTGATGAACAATAATATTACCTTGTAGCTTGTAAAAAGTTCCAATCCGAACTCCTTGCATCAATACCAGTGCTCCCCGAACCATCTTGTAGGTATCTTTATTGAACGTTGTCTCTACACCTGCATCATCCAGCTTGCTTACAGAAATTAGATTTCTAGCCAATGCAGGAATATGTAGAACACCCAAAAGTGTTCTAACCCTTCCACCTTGCAACTTCAACTTTACTTTTCCTCGACCAGCAATTCTAGCCTTCCTATCATCCCCCAAGAAGACATCACCACCATCATATTTCTCATACTCGCAGAACCACTCTCTATGGGGAGGGAAGTGAAAGGATGCACCTAATTCAATCAACCATGCCTCATGATCTACATGTGTACTTGAAGAAGCCAAGTACACATCTCCACCTTCATCTAAGGTGGTTTTCGCCTCTATAGAAGGAGCATCATCAGATCCCTTTCATTTATTAGGAGCTTTAGATTTACAGTCTCTTTTGAAGTGCCCTTCCTTTCCGCATTTCTAGCACACTATCTTTACAGGTTTTCTTGGAGGTTTGGATCTCCCTCTAGATTTAGATTGCCCACTCGATGACTTATTTTTGTTTCTATTCTAGGATTGTCCTCATACAGGCAAGACATCACCATTCTAGCTCTCCATATTTTTCCATCTCATCTCCTCTGTCAGCAAGGCTGAGACTATCTCATCAAACTACAAGGCAATTGCATTGCTACCTATTGCAATAACTAGGCTATCCCATGAATATGATAGAGAACACAACAAACTGATGCACTTATCTTGATCTGAAATTTTAATATCAACAGAAGGTAACTGACTTACCACTGTATTAAATGAATTCAAATGCTCTATCACTGAGTCTCCATCTTTCATCCTTAGGTTATATAGCTTTTTACGCAAGAACAATTTATTCACGAGAGACTTAGATTAGTACAAAGTCCGTAACTTGTCCCACAAAGCCTTCGTCATAGCTTCCCCTGATACATTCAACAATACTGAATCTGAGACACACAATCATATTGTCCTTTTTGCCTTCTGATCCAACTTCTTCCATTATTCATCGGAAACTCCCATTGGTTTAGTACCCGAATCTACCGTGATCCACTGATTTTTATCCACCAATAGATCCTCCATCTTCTGTTTCCACAACTCAAAACTCTAACCATAAATTTCTTGATCTCTATGTTTCCAATGCTCGCCATCTTCTTTTACCACCAAAATCGATCTCGCAGATCTCCCACTGAATAGGGTATACCACAGGCCCGAGAAAAACCTGTCAGCAACAAAGGCATCCCCTTGAAGACAAAATAGCTTTGATACCAAATGTAGGTTTTAACCCTATACATAAATTACCTACATATGAATTCTAAAACACAAAAATAAACAATGCGAGAGAATAACATATAAAACACATATACACAGATATTTTTCCCTGGATCCCAAAACCAAGACTATCAGTTTGATTTTTCATTATATTGCTTTCAATGTTATAATACATATTTATACATGTTGAAGCATCCAATACCATGGACCAAAAACCATAGGTAGGTTTTCCCAACCTAATATAGGGTCCAAAATAATTTTTCCCAGGGTGCTGCCCTGGACCCCGTAGAGGGGTCTATCGACCCACCTCAAACCCCCCTGTAACCACCCCGTTATGCAATCGGCCCAACAAAGCGGGTCCTCCGACCCCCCTCTAACCTCCCAGTTCACTACATAGGTTAGTCATGGAAGGAATATAATAAAACCCAACAGACATCCTGTTATGCCCTGGATTCTGGGAGGGGATTTTAATATGATCAGATCTCTTACAGAAAAAAAAAAAGGTGAGACCAGAATACTAGGTAGAGACTCCATTACCTTCCAGAACTTCCTAATCGACATGAGGCTAGTTGACACAGAGACAATAAATGGTACTTTCCCATGGAACATTAAGAGGGGAGGGGCTTCTCAAGTTGCCTCTAAACTAGAAAGATTTATAAGCTCGGAGGACCTCTTTCTCACTCGCCCTCACTTCACTACATCAATCCTTCCTTGTGGAGGCTTATATCACTGGCCTATCCAACTTGAAGCTTCTTTTATAGGTACTCCAAGAAACAGACCTTTCAGGTTTGAAAATGTCTAGCTCAATCACACTAACTTCATTAGTAATATTGGTAAATGGTGGATGGAATATTTGCCCATTCAAGGAACTAATATGTTTCTCCTACAACATAGACTAAAACACATCAAACTCAGTCTTAAAGAATGGAACAAAATGGAGTTTGGCAATATTTTCAAAGTTAAAAGAGAGGTTGAACATAAACTTCAAGGCATCAATCAAATCCTTATCAAATATGGCTTTTCGAGGAAAGGAAAATTCAAGATGACACTCTTCAATAGGAATGGGATGACAGATGCCAGTAAGCGGAGATCTTCTGGAGGAAAAAATTGAGAGTGAAATGGCTTAAATAAGGTGACTGAAACACCATGATTTTTGACAAGTCAACCATGGATCACAGGGCACATAACAAGATTTCATAACTTAGAGACACTCAAGGGAGAGAGCTCAGCACCCACAAAGAAATGGAATGTGCTCTGATACAACATTTCCAAAGCATAGCAGAGGAGCCTCTCGAAGACAGATCGCAATTTATGAATAAATTCACAAATTATATTCCAAATCTTGTAAACATGGAAGACAATTACAATCTTAACAGGCAAGTGACTGAAGAGGAAGTTACTGAAGTTATTAAAGAAATGAAAAATGGGAAAGCTCAAGGACGGGATGGGTTCAATGTTGACTTCTTTAAAGCATGCTGGGAAATAGTCAAACAAGATATCCTTGAAGTTATGGAGGACTCGAGAAGATCCAAAACCATTTTGAGGGCACTTAATACTTCTTTCATAGCTTCTATTCCAAAGGAGGAAAAATCTATGACACCAGATAGATTTAGACCCATAGCTTTATGCAATGTGGTGTACAAAATTATTTCCAAAGTAATTGCAAAATAGATTCAAGCACCTACTTCCAACGCTTGTGTCTAAGGAGCAAAATCATTATGTGGAAGGAAGGTAGATTCCAAACAACATAATTCAAGCTCACGAGGTGGTTCATTCTCTTAAGAGCAATAAGTAAGTGGGGATCATCATACAGCTTAACCTAGAGAAAGATTATGCCAAGCTCAATTGGTCGTACATAAGGGAAGTACTAATAGCATACAGATTCAACCACAACTGGATAAGATGGATAATGGCCCTCGTTACTACAACTAATTTTTTAATCCTTCTTAATGAATTTCCATCCAAAACCTTTTGGCCTTCAAGAGGCCTCCGACAAGGAGATCCACTCTCCCCATTCCTCTTTATTCTCATGATGGAAGCTTTAGGCAGAGCCAGTAAATATGCCAACATAGAAGGAAGAATCCAGGGTCTCAAACTCACCTCGAATGGGGATGCTTGGACTCATCAACAATTTGTGGATGACACTATGTTGTAAGGTACACCCATGGTCAAGGAAGCCAGAGCCTTCAAACAAATCTTGAAAGACTTTGCTATGGCCGATGGGACAGAGGTGAGCCTCACCAAATCAAAAATTTCCTTTTTTAATACTCACATTGCTATTCAGAGAAACCTCTCCAGAATTCTCAGCTTTCAAAGAAATGAGTTACCATCCAAATATCTGGGAATACCTCTCACTGATAAACCTCCGAGTAAGGAAGTTTGGGAGCCAATGACTAATAGAATGCAGGATAGAGTCAAGAAATGGACAAGTAGATCTTTGAATTTATATGGATGACTAGTGCTTACAAAGGCTATCCTACAAAATATTCCCACCTTCATGTTTTTAGCTCTTCCTGCTTCCAAAGGAGTTTTGCAACTCATCAGGAATATTCAAAGAGATTTTCATTGGGGCAAAGGGGAAGAGAAAAAGAAATGGGCTTTGGTAGCTTGGGATAACCTATGTAAAGCTAAGAACCATGGGGGTTTGGGACTTCATGTCCCTGAAACCCTTAGCAAAGTCTTGGGGGAAAAACTTTGGTGGAGATGGCCAAAGGAGTCAGCAACCCCATGGGCCAAGCTCTGGAAATAGAAGTATGAAAACAATTGGCAAGAAAGGGATCATATTCGGATGTTTGGGCATATCAAAGGCTGCTACATTTGGAACAGTGCTTGGGAGAATAGAGCCATAGTTCAAAAGCACAGTTTTTGGGAGATCATAGATGGAAACCTAGCCTGGTTTTGGGAGGATAACTCGTAGCAGGAACCTAACCTATGTAGGGAATAATTAGCCAATCTTAAGGATGCCACTGACAGTAAAGGTTTACTCAAGGTAAGTGATTTCTGGGATTAAACAAGATACAAGGATAAATGGAGAACATGGAAGAAACTAGGATACAATGAAGAAGGCCCTTTGAAGGCCCAAGCAAAAGCTCTCGCAGTCATCTTGGAACAAATAGTGATATTAACATCAACATTTTTTGACCAACTAAGATGGGGAAGAAACAATGAAGGCAACTTCAACCTCAAAGAAGCCAAAAGAATTTCCATTCGGCTTGATTTTCCAAACCTTGATAATATATGGAAGGGCCTATTGCAAAACTCACACTCAATAGAAAATAAATTGTTCATATGGTTGGTGCATCGTAAAAAGATTCTTACTTGCGAGAATATTTGGAAAAGAGGTCTGATTTATCCATCTAAATGCTAGTTGTGTAGGCTACAAGAAGAAACAATGGATCACCTGCTCAACCTCTACTCATTCACCTCTACCTTGTGGAATTGGGTAGCCTCAATCTTCAGGCAAATTGACAGGGACGCATCCAACATTACTGGCACTTTAAAAAATTAGCGGAAAGATTTCTTAGAAAATGAAATAGTGAATAAAGCATGGACCCTAATTCAATGTTTTTTGATCTGGGATGTCTGAAAAGAATGTAAGAACAATATTTTCAAGAATAGAATTGGCTTGACATAGAGCATCATAGATCAGATTATAAGACAACTCAAAGAAACTGTAAGTACCTGTCTTAAGCAACCCCTCGAAAACCCTCCTCTAAACATGGATGCACATATACTTATGCAATTGGGTCTCCAATTGCTGATACCCCAGGGTATAAGCAAGAACATAAGCTATGCAACAAGAGGTGAGGATCTCTGACAACCTCCTCCACATGGTTTTTTGAAATTCAATATAGATGGAGCCTCTAAAGGAAACCCTCAAGTGGCTGGCTATGGTGGAATAATAAGAGATGAGCAGGGATACATTCAAATAATCTGTCAAGGTCATTTGGGGAATGCCACTAACAATATGGCGGAACTCATGGCCTTAGAGCAATGCTTAGAAATATTGATTGAGTCAAATTTATAAAATGTTATTGTAGAAGTAGACTTTGAACTGATAATCAACTCGGTCAAGAATATATGCAATGGGACATCACCAGAAAAAGTGTCAAAACATTGGTGGTTATTGCAAGTCTATCAACGCATTCAATCCCATCTGAGAGTCCTAAGAACACTCCAATTTGTTCATGTTCGTAGAACAGCTAACAAGTTAGCGGATCCTCTGGCGAACGAAGGAGTATTATGGGTAAAAAGCAATAGAAGATATGCCTGGATGAGGATGCCATCAAGGCAATTGTTTGAGGACTGCCACAGATAGGCTATCGAAGATAGGGGCACTTTCAAAGAATGAGAAATGAACAGAGAGAATACCAATGAAAATAGTAGGTAGTGGACCAATAACAGGGTAGAATCAAGTGATAAATTACAGGCAGGTTGGTAGGTGACTAATGAAAGATTGCCCTGAAATCCTTCATCCTATGCATTTTGGTTGGAAAAATGTACGAAGGTTAATCTTCGAAATGGACTCGAATTATTATAAAGCGGCGGCGTATCTAATTTTCGGGTCTGTAAGAAATAGTAAAGAGTGGGCAAGCTGACGAGATCTCGTAAGAAATATCTCATCCCATGGATTTCAAATGGAAAGCTGTATGAGAATAATTCTCCAAATGGACCCGAAAAATTATTTTATGGTGGCTTATAAACTCTTCGGGTCCATAAGACAGGGTAAAAAGTGGGCTTGTTGGCATAATTGCTTTGGAACACCCCCATTCTATGGATTTCGAGGGGAGAAAATGATCGACGGTTAATTCTTCATTCAGACCTGAAATAGTTTAGTGCAACGACTTTTATTCTCTTCGAGTCCACAAGAAAGGTTAAAGTGTGGGTGAGGTTTATGCCCAAAATCAAATCAGGAATGTTAGATCTTCGAGGACGGGATCACATAGTCTTTGGGTTTGATAGTTAAACGAAAGATAAGGATGGTGCTTGGGTCATTTGTGGCATATTTTTGGGCATTTGGATCAGTGGGCCCGCCATCAAGGGTTGATAAGTAGGTTGTTTAATCCGTTGGTCATACAAAGCAAATTATTTGGGTTTATTCTAGATTCTCTGCACTCTTTGTAGGACACATTGTCTTATCCTATCTCCTTTGTAGTCTTGATTGGAATTTGGTTCAGGGTTCTGCCATCCCAGTTGTCTTTTGAAGTTTCACAGAGCTAGTGTTTTTCCTTGCTCGGCTCTATTAAAGATGTGTACAATATGTATTTTTTTTAGATTAATGGAAGGATACACTCTTACCTGATAAAAACAAAAACAAAAAACAAAAAAACAAAAAAAACAAAAAAATAATGCAATCCCTAGGGTTTATTGATCCCTTGTGTTTATAATATTAATAGTGAGTTGGGTTTATCAATCCTTTGGGTTTAAAATATTGTTCTTAGGATTTATTAATCCCTTGTGTTTTTAATATTGAACCCTTTGGGTTGTTGATCCCTTAGGTTTATGATATTTATCCCTTCGGTTTACTAATTCTTTGGGTTTATAATATCAAACGCTTGGGGTTATAATATTAAACTCTTCGCTTTATTAGTCCCTTGGGTTTATAATATTAATAATTCTTTGGGCTTCTAATTTAAACCCTTGGGTTTATTAATCCCTTGAGTTCAAAATATTAATTTCTAGAGCTATTAATCCCTTCTGTTTTTGTATATTGGTACCTTGGGTTTCTTGATCCTTTACATTTATAATATCTATCCCTTGGGTTTACTAATTCGTTGAGTTTATAATATTAATGATGCCAAGGGTTTATCAGTTCCTTGGGTTTAAAATTTTAATTCATAGGATTTATTAATCCCATGTGTTTTTAATATTGATTCTTTGGATTTGTTGATTTTTTATGTTTATAATATTTATCCCTTGCGTTTAATATTAAACTCTTGGGTTTCATAGTCATTTTTATTTATAACATTCATAATCACATGTGTTTTTATTAAATCCCCTAAGGTTTAAAATATATTTTTAAATTAACTTTAAGTAAATATGAAAGATAATAAAACTATATAAATAAATATAAAAAAATTATTGACAGTAGGTTTGAGAGAACATTATATTAATAACAATTAAATAAATATATATTATTACATATGTTATTATGTGTATTATAAATTAATATCAAAAAATTAATATAAATTATTTTAGTTTAAATATAAAGTTTGATAATCATTATTATTATTAATATACTCCAAAGAAATAATATATATAATAAATAAACATAAATTATTAATTATATTTATAAATATAATAAAATAATGAAGGACCACAATAACGGTGAGAATAATTACATATTATTAATAACAAACTAAATGTTATATTATGTTATATGTAGATTATATTAAAACTTTAAATATAACTTTTAATATATTAGCAAAATTTTATGTAACATTTAATATTATATTAATATACAAAATGATGATGATGATGATGATCGTGTAAGACCAATGTGGTCTATGAGACCTAAAAAAGAGAATCTAATTGCGATTTTTCAAAACCTTGTTTCTATGATAAAAAAGAAGAGCTCCAAAATTGCTATAGTTGGGTTGACTTAATAAGTCAAGAATATTGGAAGTTTTGCAGATGTTAGGGAAATGAGCATGAATGTGAGTAAGGGCAGGGCAGGGCGCTCTAAAAGGAATCTGAAAATTTCACAAATCTGACAATTTCTATTGTCCCAAGGAATCTTGGGAGTAGATCATCACCTAGTTTCACTTTGAAGCTCATGAGAATTATTTCTTATCCTAGCGATGTTCATTTTTTTCTTAGTGCTCATCAACATAGAGAGATAATTCTCGTTATCGAGGGTGGGGTTGATCACTTCCTTATAATATATTAGCTTCATTTTACCGTCCATCTCCTTATCATCCCATAACTTGTCCTTAAAATTGGAGGTAATAGCATCTTTAACACTATCCTTCCCATGATGATCTCCTCAATCCCCCAATGGTTGAGAATCATCCTTATACCACCTTGCTTGTGGCGAAGGTGGAGTTTTGACTAAAGTTAGAAGCATAATTATATAAATGTAAAATAATATGGCTATTATTATTTATAAATGTGGTTATACTAGTATATAACTATGTGATGTTAGAGCTATAATAATAACACCTAACATATTAAATAGCGTGAGTGGTGGATATACGCCTAAGGCAATATCAACCATTGAAAATGTGATAAACTAGTATATAACTTTGTGATGTTAGAGTTATAATAATAAATATATATAATTATATAATGATGTATAAACTATATCTATATTACACATATATAAAATAAATTAAAAAAACATTTTTTTTGGATTTTATTTTAAAGAATCTATTTAAGTAATAATTTTTAAAAAATAATGTATTATATTTTTTTAAATGAAAAATATTTAAAATATATTAATTAATGTAAGATAATAAAATGATATATATATATATATAATATTAAATATATAATAAATATATATATATATATATAATATATTATAAATATATATAAAAATATATATATAATATATATAAAAAGTAGAAGTTTAGTAAGGGAAACCAGAATTCCATCACCTTAACTTCAAACCTCCTAATTTATCTATTTATTGGTTATAGTTTGGTTATTTCTTCTTTTGAATTTTTTTGGGTATATTTCTTCTATTTTTTTCAATTTAAATTACAATATTTTTCTTGAAAATTCACTTCACTAAATTCCTAAAAAAACACTTTAAAACCTAAAATAATTAGAAAAAAAAATTTTTACCGTTCAAAATGATAAATATTCATAATAAACATGCTACCATTGCAAGTAATAAAAATATTTAAAACCTAAATTATAGTTAATAAGATGTCTTTCAAATTAATCACATTATTAAGATTTGGTAGTTTCTAACCATTTAATGTTATTGACCCCACAACAAGGTGAAAAAATAGTTCATCCTCAACAAAAAAGGTGAAAAAGATCAATAGATCCAATTTTTTAAATAACATAGATATAAGAGATGCATCTGGTTCCAGAGTTAACCATTAAGAATCAACCATTAAGAATTAGGTGTGAGGAAATTAGTTATTGAATTTATTTATTTGTTTATTTATTTTATATAAATAATATTAAATTGAATTAAATTAAAGTTAAATTATGATATAATTATAGAATAAGAATATTTATAAAATGTAATGGAACCATTGAAAATTGAATTATACAATTCAATTTCAATGGTCCATATAAATTTATAAATATACATTCAATTCTAATGGTTCCATATACATTTATAAATATTTCTTATTTCTATAATTAATGTATAATTAATTAAATTCAATAAATAATAATATTATTTATATAAAATAAATAAACAAATAAATAGATGCAACAAATAATTTCCTAACAGCTAATTCTCAATTGTTAATACTCCAACGAGATGCATTTCTACTATTTAAACATTTGGATAGATTAATTTTTTCACATTTGTTGTGAAGATGAACCACATTAGATGGTTTGAAACATGGATAACAATTTTGATTAATCTGAAATACATCTCATTGTCATTCTAGATCACAAAAAACTAAGATCTAGCTAAATTGTAGTTATTTTAGTCGTTTCAAAGCATTTTCTTTGTGTTTTTTTTTGTTTTCTAGGTTGTTTTTATGGTTTTTTAGGTTGTTTTTTTTAAAGGGTTTTTTATTGGTTTTATGTGTTTTTCATGGTTTTAGTATGTCAAGTTATTTATTTATTTATTTTAACTAACTTATTTATTTTTCAAGAAAAAAAATAAATAAAAAAAAAGAGAAAAATGGTAGGAAACCTAAAAATGGTTTGCACAGGGCATGACCATATATATTAATACAAAATAGGGGCTCGATGGATCCCACAAGCTCAATTCAGCTTATAATATCAAGCGAGCTGTAATACTCAATCGATCTCATGTTCTTGGGTTAAACAAGTGCTTGTTTGAGGGTTTGTTTTAAACCCTCGATCGAGCTATTTTTTTTTAGTGCTTAAGGAATGGATCTACTATTGTTGGGTTAAACAAAAGCTTGGTTGAGGGTTTGTTTTAAACCCTCGATGGAGCTATTTTTTTTTAGTGCTTAGAGAGCTCGATAGATCTCCTATTGTTTGGTTAAACAAAAGCTTGGTTGAGGGTTTGTTTTAAACCCTTAATCAAGCCATTTTTTTTAGTGCTCAAGGAATCAATCTCCTATTGTTGGGTTAAACAAAAGCTTGGTTGAGGTTTTGTTTTAGACCCTTCATCGAGCTATTTTTTTTAGTGCTCAAGGAGCACTATCGAGCGCTTAAAAATGGCTCGATCAAGCACATAAACTGGCTTAATCAAGCACTTAAAATGGCTCGATAAAACTCCCTTTCTTCACCTAAACATGCCATCCCTTTCCAAAAAAATGTAACCCACCTCCATGGTTTACCTTTATACAATCTTTCATCTACATCTTCTCTAGAATTCCATTAGGATCCTAACCTCAGTTTGTCACTGTATTTGATTATGAGCAAGATTTAGGTACTTAAATTAGAGTGTCATCGTCATATTTTAAATATAAGAATGATTTCTTAGAGCATAATAACATTTGATTAGTCCCATGTCATTTCTAAGGGTTGGTAGCACAATGGTGGGCCATTGTACATCATCAATGGGTTGAAATAGCACATATGCATGTAAAACTAAATGATGTAGCAATTGACACAACAATCATGCACAATTTTATTTATTTTCTTACTTGGAACACCTTTTTTTAAGGTAGTTTCCTAATTGTTTATATCCTCATGGATATATTGAAGGTTAGTGGGAACTATGTCTTCAATTTTGTGATAGTTTTGTGGTTGCAAAGAAACATGCTAACTATACAAAACCTAAAGGCATATCATATGAGTGATTTTTTTTTCCACTAATGGGTCATTTAGCATAGTGTATCTTTTTTTGAATGATGATGATTAGTGACATATGTTTTCCTTAAATGATAATGATGAGTCAATATACATTCATGAATAACATCTAATAATAATTATTCTTTATACATATTGAGAATTAAATTATGATAAGTTTTGCTACTTTTGAAAAGAACAAATTACTATATATTTTATAATGATAAAAAAATGATTTAAACAAAACAAAAAATCAAAATATTTATAATAAAAACCTAAAATTATTTTATATAATAAAAATTGAAAATACTTAATCATTAAAAAAACCATAATAAATATAATTAATTTTATCTTATAATTTTTCTTTATGGTAATTGATAATACTTACCATATTAATATATAAAATTATCTGTTATATCTTAAAGTTACATTATAAGTTTAAAATGGAGATATTTGTGTTCCTTTATTAACATATCTTTACAATGTATATGTTTTACTTATTAGTCCCTGCCTGGGACTAATACCGATCGATAGATCGTTGACCACCTATTAATTTGTTTTGACTGAGGAAAATTTCCGGTACATGTCACGTTTAAGCCAATGTTTGAAAGAAAATTTTGTGCTCAATAGATTTTTATCCAAAGTTTATGATTCGACCTCTTATTGCCAGGCTTTTCTCAAAACTTAGGGTAAAGAGTTTAAAGTGGCTTGTATAAAAAGGCTAAAAAATTTAGAGTCGCATGTATATTTCTTTGAAAACTTAAAGTAAAGGGTTTCAACTGGCCTGCCACGTTTCTTTGTGCATGTCCTACACCCGTATCTTATTTTACGAACACTTTGAACTCAGTAACATGCATTTTGGTATATATTTATATAGTAGCGATATAGAGTCCATTGCTGCTGCGATTTGATCCCTTCTTGGTTAAGAGCTCGATTCATTGCTGCTGCTATTTGATCCCTTCTTGGTTAAGAGCTCGATTCTTTGAGGAGATTCGAGTATAATATATAGTTATAGCTATAATTCCTATCCCCAAAAGGCTGACTGTGAAGGATACTGAATTAAAGTCAGGTTTCAGGGTTGAATAGGGTCCGGGTTTAGTGAAGAAATTTAAGTCAAAAGATTATGGAGGTTAATGTCTGTTCAATTTTGGTTCCAGGTAATGGCCTTGTGTTTTGTCTGTGAAGATTTGTAATCTTGTTGTCTTATTCTTAGGAGTAAGTAGTTCTTCTATACTTCAAATTTTGTAAAAGAAGCAGAGATTTAGTGAGTGCCAATAATGTTTGTTTTGACGGGTTCCATGAGACGAGACAAGTCAGAGGTTTACAGTGGTTTTAAGAGTTGAGACAAGTCGGAGATCGGAAATGGGCGAAGTTAAGGAAATTGTGGAGGAACTGGGCGAGGTCGGTCTTTCCGGAGATGATTACAGTGATGAAAAACTGTTGAGACAATTCAATGAGTCCTCGTATTATGAGACAGATGAGGAGGAGCAGGACGGTGCTAAAGTTGGAGAGGATTATGTCCTCGGACCGCTTCTTCCTCTCAAGGAACAGCTAGGAAAGATAAGGTATAATGCTTTTCCTAAAATGGCGATTCAAGAATTATTTTCTTGGCATTGTGAACTCTGAATAATCTTATGCTAGACAAATATTGTCTGGTTTGGCAGGAGGACGAGAGCTTGCGCAGATGGAAAGAGCACCTGCTTGGCAGTATGGACATGGAGTCCATAGGAGGTATGAACTTTTCTTTAAAGAATTTCTATGTTTCTGCTTTGTTTCGTTTGACTTTAAATTGGGCAATCTTTTCCTTCTGCTTTTTCTTTTTGATTTTGAATTTGACATTTTTCCCATAACTGAAATCTCTGTAAATTGCAGAATTTACAGAACGCCTGAAGCAAGATGTGAAGATCCTGAGCCTTTCAATATTATCACCAGAACGGCCCGACTTAATTCTCCCTATTCCATTTGCTCATAAATCCAGGGTTTCCTCGTTTACTCTCAAGGAAGGCAGCGGGGGCATTCAAAACATAACCGTCATTTAAAAAAATTTAACGACAAATTCCATTCCGTCAAAAAACCCTTTTAGAAAATATAAGATCTCCGAGCTTAATGCTTGGAGGAGACTCAGGCGCCTCTGCTTTTTTATTGCCGGGCTTGTTTCATTTATGGAACCCTATGAAGCGAAGTGAATAAATGATGTTACGGAAATTCTTCTCATTTCTTTTGTAAACCTTTTTGTATTTTCAATTGTGTGGTTGATTCTTCAACTATAGCGAACTTGGTGAAACTGAATCCCTGCAAGGTGAAACTGGACGAGAATATTGATGCGGAGGCTGAGGCGTTAGTGGCATGAAAATGTGAAAAAATAAATATAAATTTAGAAATGTTAAATATGATTGATATAAGTTTATAGATATTATTTTGCATTTTAATTTCATAATTGTATTATGTAAATGTGAAAAAAGTAAATATAAATTTAGAAATGTTAAATATGATTGATATAAGTTTATAGATATCATTTGCATCTTAATTTCATAATTGTATTATGTAAATGTGAAAAAAATAAATATAAATTTAGAAATGTTAAATAATTAATATTTAAAATTTGATTTGAACATAAAACACCTAAATAATACACCAAAATTATCAATTCTTTTATCACTTCTTATATTTTGAAGAAAAGAATAGCATCTTCATGCAGCGCTGGTAACTAAATTATTTTTTTCACATTGTCTATCAATTATCTAATTTTGTATCTCTACTACTCCTAATATGATTTTTGACTATGCAATTTTGCAATTCCAATATTATTTTTGACTCTGCAGGAGCAACAATGGTAACTATAAATTATTTTTAGATTATTTTTTTTCACTTATACACTCCAAAGAAAATGGCAAAATCAAGATATCTTACTACTTGTTAAGGGGATTCGTAGATCGAGTCAACTAGATAGTTGAACTAACTAGTATGTTGTTGAGTTGACCATTAATTCAGAATTAGTATGCAAACAACTCAACCATCATACATTTTAGGCATTCAAGAATAAGAAGCAGAGAGCCAGAAAGAAAGGTAAAAGCAGAGGCTAGGGTAAAGTCGTGGATAATATTAGCTAATTGAGCTAATATTAGTAACCAATATTAAATTTTATATATTATATCTATTTATGTTGGTGGTTATTGGTTCGTTTAGCGAATATTTGCAGAGACTTCAATTTTGGAAGAAGTCTTAGTTTCATTTACAACAAGCTTTCTATAATTCTATATATATATTAGCATAATTATATCACTATCATAATTATATTTATATTTGCAGAGACTAGGGTTGATATAAAGTGATTGAGAAACTATATTATACAATATGGTTAAGATAAAATGATTTAGCATAAGTATATTATCATGATATAAGTTAATGGATATCATTTTGTATCTTAATTGTTTTTTTAAATGTGAAAAAAGTAAATATAGAAATGTAGAGAAATTAATATTTAAAATTTGATTAGTACCTAAAAACATTATAAAATAAACACTTGTGTTAAAAAAAACCATTTACAAATTTTACTTATTTTTAATAGATAAAATGTATATCAACATAATTACAACTAAATAATGCACCATAACTATTATTCTTTTACCAATTCCTATATTTTTGATCTTAATGAAAACTTGATTTTTCAAAATGAAAATGTATATATACTTGTTATGTTAAGTTGAGTGTAGTTCCAATATTGTATAGACAAATTACCTATCTATTTATGGGATGTGTGTTTGAAAAAAATAATTCTATGCTCTTTTTCACGAAAATTATCTATCTATTTATGGGATGTGTGTTTGGAAAAAATATTTCTAAGCTTTTTTCCCTTTAACCTGGTCTACATTCTTCATATCTTAATCATATAACAATAATATTTAAAAGTAGTTATAAAATTAAATTAAATTTAGTATTTTGAATATTTACAAATAGATTTAGTTTCATTTATAACAAAATATATATATTAGTAAATATGGTCGATATAAGGTGGTCGATATAAGGTGATTGAAAATAATTATATCAGTAAATGTACTTAAAATAAAGTGATTTATCATAATTAAATTATTTAATATATGATTGATATAAGTTTATAGATATCATTTTGCATCTTAATTTCATAATTGTATTATGTAAATGTGAAAAAAGTAAATATAAATTTAGAAATGTTAAATATGATTGATATAAGTTTGTAGATATCATTTTGCATCTTAATTTCATAATTGTATTATGTAAATGTAAAAAAAGTAAATATAAATTTAGAAATGTTAAATATGATTGATATAAGTTTATAGATATCATTTTGCATCTTAATTTTGTAATTGTATTATGTAAATGTGAGAAAAATAAATATAAATTTAGAAATGTTAAACAATTAATATTTAAAATTTGATTTGTACATAAAACACCTAAATAATACACCAAAATTATCAATTCTTTTATCACTTCCTATATTTTGAAGAAAAGAATAGCATCTTCATGCAGCGCTGGTAACTAAATTATTTTTTTCACATTGTCTATCAATTATCTAATTTTGTATCTCTACTACTCCTAATATGATTTTTTACTATGCAATTTTGCAATTCCAATATTATTTTTGACTCTGCAGGAGCAACAGTGGTAACTATAAATTATTTTTAAATTATTTTTTTTCACTTATAGACTCCGAAGAAAATGGCAAAATCAAGATATCTTACTACTTGTTAAGGGGATTCGTAGATCGAGTCGACTAGATAGTTGAACTAACAAGTATGTTGTTGAGTCGACCATTAATTCATAATTGGAATGCAAACAACTCAACCATCATACATTTTAGGCATTCAAGAATAAGAAGCAGAGAGCCAGAAAGAAACGTAAAAGCAGAGGCTAGGGTAAAACAGGTCAAGGTTGGGATAAAAGTAAGGGCAGTAAGAGTAAAGAAAATAGCATAAGAAGACATACCTTACCATACATGACAATTGATAAAGTGAGGGCATGCCTTGTCTCAAATGTACTTTTACCTTCAAAAGACAGAGGTCGTGGATAATATTAGCTAATTGAGCTAATATTAGTAACCAATATTAAATTTTATATATTATATCTATTTGTGTTAGCGGTTATTGGTTTTACTTTTTGTCAGTGGTTGAATCTGGCGTGCTAGTTCTTGCTAAACTTATCCCAAATAAAACATTAATAGAAAACTTCCACACGTAGTCTGATGAACGGGCTCCATTTGACCAACTTGGTTCATGTAGTTGATAACGTGTTTATGGTAAGAAACATGTGTCAAGCTTTTTCATCCATTCCCATAACTTATCCCAAATAAAACATTAATAGAAAGCTTCCACACTTAGTCTGATGAACGGGCTCCAATTTGACCAACTTGGTTCATGCAATTGATAACGTGTCTATGGTAAGAAACACGTGTCAAGCTTTTTCATCCATTCCCGTAACATGTCTATGGTAAGAAACACGTGACAAACTTTTTCATCCACTCATTGAAGTTTGTTGGTAGTGACGGCCACAACCCATGGTTATTTTTGAAGGTGGAAAGCCCCACTCAGTGAAATTTGTTGGTGTTGAAGGTGGAAAGCATGGCGTGAGATTCTGAAGCCATTGTTATACTCCCAAGAAAACATTAAGTTGCCTGCACCATAAGGTGATATGAACAAATGCGGGATGAAATGCACTATTTTCTTTTTATCTGCACTTCATTCTCCTTTCTAAGCGAGCATGAGCCATCAATTCGGAAGATGTATACAAAAAATTGTTTGGTTTTTCATCATAGTTAGCAAGATTAAAGGTAAAAAAAAAAAAAACCAAAAAAGAAAATATACATTTTATAAATATTACCCTACATCAAAGATGATAATGTTGACTGCAATATTCAAGATGAAGATGATTCAACTTCTCAGTACTAGGCCTGGCAGCGAGGCAGGTCTGGACATCAATTGCTATCATATAATGCGTCTCTAAAGAATGCTGAATTTCAACGATTTATGCTCTCTAATGAATGTCAAGACTTTTTTAATAGTTTAATATTAATGATTTTATGATAATTAAGATTGAGCTGTGTATAGTTAGTTGAGATAATAATAAATTTGTTGATGATTTTCTATTATGAAATTGTTTATTATGATATTTGGCTTTTATGGTTTAACAATGTTACAGTCACTAAAATCATGCACATTGATTGAGGTATTATGTAAACTTCACTTCAAGTAACCAATAAGAATTAATATACATTTCATACTACTATTATTCTAAATGCATACTCAAATTACTCACGTCATTAACTTTGTTGTGCTTCCTGCTGGTGGTTTTGATGGTAATTCAAAGGTTCTCTGAATAACAGGAAGTGCGGTTCAGGGTGATGAATAGCATAGTGCGCCCACTGCTGAATCCTAAGTTCTCGCCACATTCTGCAAAGAATTAATATACATTTCATACTTTTATTATTCTAAATGCATACTCAAATTACTCACGTCATTAACTTTGTTGTGCTTCCTGCTGGTGGTTTCACTAGTAATTCAAAAGTTCTCTGAATAACAGGAAGTGCAGTTCAGGGTGATGAATAGCATAGTGGGCCCACCTGCGAGACTGCTGAATCCTAAGTTATCGCCACTCATTCTGCAAAAATAACTACGTTAGTTCAAATCAATTCAACCCACATCATTTAAAAAAAAAACATAAACCATAAACAAAATCCAACTCTGTGTTAAAAAATAGAAGAAAAATGCCCTCCAATAAAATGATTTGTATAATAAACTGAGAAGATAAAATAGGAATCCCAGAAAAGTAAACAATAACTGGGCAGCTAAACTAAATATAACACAAATAAGAGGTTAAAA
>APFE031001710.1:3576-29112 GCA_000404065.3 Pinus taeda | reverse complement strand
ATTAGTGAATAATCTTTAGTGAATGTCCTTTGTCTTTGATAATTCCTCCTGAACATGAAACATAGGATCAAGTATAATTTAGGTGCATTTGAACTAGCAACCCTGTTCATTCCAATACTTCTTTTACCTACCCTTTATTTATCCTAGCATTTTTTCTTCATTTATTGGTGCAATTGAGCTTGCTAACCCTTTATTTCTTTTCCTTTGATAAGAAAACTATCTAATTCTAACCTTATAACTTCCAATGTCTCAGATTAAACTGATGAGTTCATTATTATTCTCTACCTAACTACTAATCTGCCAAGATTAAATAGTTTGGCTAGATCTTTATTCTCTATCTATCAACATGAAATTTAAAGCATGAATGAATCAAGATTAAACTATTTGACCATCATGGATTCTAGCATTTTTGACAAGCTACACACAACCTTATTTTGTAAAGTAAAGTGAAAAGGAGTGGCATTTGAATTTGCACACTTTCATGATCTATTCTTATCTCTTTTTGGGGTTCATATTTTATATCTTTTTTATCTTTTCCTTTCTTTCGGTCCTTTGATTATTCTTTTAGGACTTCACCCTCTTTACATTTTTTGTTTTTAATATGGGAAAACATTTTGAAGAAAGCAAAAGTATGTACAATATTACAAGACTAATCATAGTCAATTCAAAATTATGAATCCTATTATTATAGGACCCTAACACCGCCATCGACTTGATCGACCATCACCCAGAACAACGCAAAAGCACCAAGCAAGCCATTTCAAGATGTGATGCCCACAAGCAGATCAATCAACCTTCATGCTGGTCAACCAAAGAGTTTGACCCAACAGTCACGTTGGGACTAACTCCTATCAAAAATTGCGTAGAGGCTGTAGACCTTGCTGACTCCGCTCACTGAGAAAATTTCACAGATAGACCAGATAGACACCCAGCGCTTGTCCCTGTCTCCCTAAGAAAATTGTGTAGTTATTCTAGCCAGCCCACTAGTCAGTCGACCGGCTGCTCACCAGGAAAAATATGCAGTTTCCATGAGCAAGCGCTTTGCTACCCAGCTGTCCACTCATCTCAGAAACTTCGGAGAGGTGATTAGCAGGCCATCCTTCCAGCATCAGCATAATTTTTACCGCCAGTAGCTCCCAACAACTAGTTGCCAGTTCCCTCTAGGAATTGCACAGTTTTTGTTGGTAAGCCCTAGCAGTTGACTCCTAGTTCCCTCTAGGAATTGTGTATTTTTTGTTAGTAATGTCCCAACAACTAACTACCAGTTCCCTCCAGAAATTGCACATATTTTTTCTCCCAAGGTCCCAATAGCTAGATGCCAGTTCCCTCAAGGAATTGCGTGGTTTTGACTCCCAGGCTCCCACTTCCTGTTCCTTCCAAAAATTTTGCATATTTTGTCAGTCCAGCCTTCCCACATCCCAGACTTCTCCTCTTAAAAATTGCACAGTTTTTTCCTCCAGCTGAGCCAGACCCCACAGACAGTCACTATCGATCCAGATTGCCCATGTCCATCACCCAGTGACTTATGCACAGTTTTCACTAGCAGTGCCTGGAGCCTTCATCCTAGCTCGCAACTCACAACCTTGTCTCTTCTCCCAATCACCTGCATCTGAAATGATCATGCATCATGTTAGACTAGGAGGTTTATGGATTTGATGCCATCTCACCATGAGTGACTGGAGATACAGGTACAGAAAAAACATGGCGTGACGACAGATGGGATGAAAAAATGCAATACATGCAGAAGGACATGTTCGCGAATGGATGAACAAATGATGGATGCAAAGAGATGTGCTTGTGAATGGATGATCATGAAAAGATGTGTTCGTGGATGGATAGATGAGCGAATATGCAAGATGTCTTCACGGACGGATGAGTGGACGAACATGAACTTTTCGTGAATGGGCGAACTTGTCAAGCATACAAACATGCAAGCAAGGATCAATGTGTAAATGCAACATCAAGCAAACCAAACAACCATCGAAGACTTCGCGCACTTTTTCATTCGGAGGTGAAGCTATGACACACCATGAGGACATCCATCACCCAACAACATCGCAGCTCGACATGCACACCAGTACCAACACGAATGTACCAGCACTGTCATGTTGAGTCTTTTCATGGGTCATGTCATCCACATCTCTACTGTGGGCCATATTGTCAATCAATGTAATGTAACGTGGAAGTCCAAGAGACCCACTTTTCATATGAAGAGTCATGTAAAATCGAAAGTTCATGGAAATCAAATAGTCATGAGGGTAGTCGAACAACCACAAGGGTCAGTTTCATACTTGGCTATAAATACCCCCTCATTTGTACATGCAAAGGAGTTCTCACCTCAGCTCCTCCCACATAGCCTTGAGTGTTTGTAATATTTTCTTTGAGGAGTAAGTAGTGGCTCCAACACCTCACCCATGGGGTTAGTGATGTATGGTGTAACGATGTGTCTTGGAACTTTCACTTAATTCAGAAGCGTGCTAACACACTAGCACATTTTCACACATGTATTGTTTCTATTGTAAGATTGATATTGAACACTTGTAATGCATGTTTCTTTAACCTGTGTTTAACACTTGAACTCATTCACTTCTTGTAATACATATATATTAATGAAAATATGTTGTATGATTTGTTAACATTGTCTTGCCTATGTTCGTTACCTCCTCGGACATCAGACAGACCTTTCACATAAACTTTCTATAACAATTGTCGCACTTGCACAGACTTGTCCATTGTGTGTTGTACGCGTTATCTTTCCTTGTGTGTTGTGATTGCCACATCCATGTGGACTTCTCTTTTGGAACCTGCGAACGTCTTGTTGTGTCGTGTGTTCCTAATAGAGTTGGTGCTTCCTCCCATCCGACTTGGGACTCACTCCCACCCTCTCCCTCTACAGTGAAAGAACCATTGACATAAGTAACACTAGCAATCACCAGGCACGCGAACCTCACTACTCGAAGGCAAAGAAGACCACTCTCCTATGCTGAAAAGCAAGAGCTGAGGAAAATCTTTAAGATAATGGCAATTGGTCCACCATACTAGATGGGACTCTCACACCTAATGGTGTGGGGTCTAGTTGGGACTTCATACCGGCGTGATCCCCTGAATGTTGATGGGTCCAACAACATCAACATTTCTGGCGCTAGAAGGAGGGTCGCTAGTTGTATATGGTTGAACATCCTCTCACACTCACTCATCAACCATCTGATCAGGGTAGTAACTTACACTCGCTCTCACCTACACATGACTCTGCATTTGGTTACTTCTCACCTCCCAAGACTGAACACAAAATTCCATATCATCACCTTCGCCCCATTTGTCCCATCACCCGCCAGTTCGCGAAAGTAGTCAGATTGATCCTAGGCATACAAAATCTTCCATACGCATCAAGGAAGCCAAATGCCACTCCCATAAGGGTTGTTGTATCATTAGTGAAAGAAGTAGTTCTTGCCACACTTGAAATTCTAAAAGAATCTATTGAAGACAAAGAGGAACCTCCAGTGTTCTGACAAGGGGAACGAGACACCCTTATGATCTTAGGATCTGACTCCGGTATAGGAGGCAGAGGGGAAGGTAGTAGAGGAGGTGGAGGTGGAGGGGAAGCCAGCAGAGGAGGCAGAGGTGGAGATGACCCAACAGACTCAGAGCCAAAACCGTCACATTATGAAGGAGAGGAGGAGGACAAAGAAGAATATGAGATGGCTGACCAAAATCTGGAATGGATGAATTAGGGACCATTGGCTCTCCTGGGTGCTTTTCTCAAGATTCGAAAGTGAGTGGAGAGAATGAACATCAAGTTCAACCCTGAAAGCACAACAAAGGCAAAAGATCATTTAGACAACTTCTACCTACAACTGCAGACCCTTGAGGTATGGTACAATGATGTAGCATGTAGATTGTTTCCATGTACCTTGGATAGTCGTGCAGATGCATGGTATCAAAACCTTCCACCAAACTCCATACAGAACTGGGGTGCATTCAAACGCATGTTTCTTGAAAATTTTGCTGATGAGAAAACCCTAGCTATTTTACTCAAATAATTGGGAAGCCTGAGATGGAGGGGAAAGAAAAGGTAAAAGATTTGAATCAAAGGTTTACACGCATATTGAACAAGTTTGCAGCAGACACCAAACCTCATGACTCCGTCACTGTTGATTACTACACATCTGCACTTCTGACCAGCAATGCGCAGTTCATCAAGCGAGCTCCAAAACTAGCACTATTGGAAAATTGAGAAGAGGCTACTGCTGTTGAGAAAGACCCACGAGTGATTGGAGTCATCAAGGATGATGAACTAGCAAAGATGTGAGTAGAAAGTCCCAGCCGATGGTGAGAAAAGGTAGAGACAAGGAAGCAAATGATATTGAAACCCTCACTCGCCTTGTCAAGAACTTGACAACATAAGTGTCTGAGTTTAAACAATAGAAAATGGACACATTTTAAAGTTGTCATCCACCCAGACGGACACAAGGAAGCAGTTCATTAGGAAGCAACTAGTACACTCCAAAAAATATGCATTTGTGTTCCACTTAGATCAGTGTGCAAATTCTGAGTTCCATTCATTCCACGAAGAACATCACCCTGAGAACTGTTGTTCGGACTGGAAGCAAGTCGCAATCTCTCCATGCAGTCATACATTTGATGCATAAAATAGTATGTAGGAATAACTGAAAGATAGATATAATGACGAAGATGATGCACCTGATGAAGCATCAAGTTCTGGGCATGTGGTGAACATGTATCAGTGCTCGCAAGCAGCGTCGAAGATGAACACTGAGAAACAACCCTCCAGGAAAAATGACCGTTACAATCTTAGGAGTAAAGTTTCTCACCTTACACTTGGGGAAGCACAAGAAAACATGAAATTGTTGTTGAAGAAGGTTTATCCACTAGCCGCCCCAAAGCAGAAAACACAGAACGAGTCTAGGAAGACAATGGCGGACAAAAGTACATCCATGAGCATCAAACTGCAAAACACCCTGCCAGACAACACGAACATCAGTCCCACCCCAAACACCTCGGTAATTCTACCACCTCTGGACTACAACGTTGTAGATTACATGGAGAAAACTCACACAAACATCAATTTGTTCATGTTAGCGAAGATCTAGAGTTAGCGAGACATCCTGTTGCGTACACTAGAATAGAAAGCAACGAACAATGCAACGTCTACTAGCAAGGGAGCAAGCACACTTCCCGAACCACTTTCCACTGCACTAAACACACTCTGGATGGAAGAAGCAAACTTAGGTTGCCCTCCATTCCTACTCCTATTTGATCAATTGTAATGTTCACAACTACTTATTTGATTCTGGCGTGACAGCCAATGTCATGCCACTCTTCATTGCTGAAAAGATCAATGCACAATGGAGTGAGACATCTGTGTGGATCATCCTACTTGATCGAACATTTGTACCAACCATTGGTGAACTCTGAGATATGATCATTTGACTATCTCATGATAGTTGAGTCCTCCAATGCATCAACATAGTTGTTGTGTACATACCAGAAGCATACGATTTACTACTCAACAGAGACTAGTCTAGAAAGCTAAATGGATGTTTTGCTACAGATTGGTTTCACATGTGGCTTTCGTACAAGGGAAAAAATAGCCAAATATGGGTGCTATCTAAGAGGTATATGAATACAATGTCACTCCCATAAATGGTGGGAATGAACCATTAGCCTTTGCAAAACTCATGTTTGGCAACTACCTCCTGAAAACAATGTTGGAGTGTTATCATGCATGTCCAAATCAAACCCCACCATTGATCTGCTTGCACGCAGCACATCTTGAAATGGCTTGCTTGGTGCTTCTGCGCTTTTTTGGGTGACAGTCAATCAAGTTGATGGTGGGGTGGAGGTCTAGATGTCAGAGGGGAATCCGGTCGTCAGAACTTTAGCAAAATGACTAAGTGTGTGAATGAGTGAAAAGGTGCACATGTGATCTTGCAAACACACACTTACATGACTTAATGATGAGACGACTCAAACCATTTAGACACATATGCTCAACATGACTGACCGACGGTGTGGGCGAAAAGTGTGACACTTGTGATTTATCGTTGGTCAACTGTGACAATGCTTGTGCGCTAGTGTATATGACTCTATGTGTGAGAGCGACGAATATTTACATAGCGAGCACAACAAGTACACACGAAGCGAAGACCTTGTGTATGACCAGAACATGGTTGCAAGCATGGCATTGACATCAACATGCAAAATTTGTCGATGGAATGATCAAGCAAGGTGGGTGAGAAGACTCACACAAGCTCATGGAGAACCCGAGTGTGTGTGTTCATCAAGTAAAGCTCTCAACAGAGGCTCTGAAATTAGATGTAGGCCAAAATTTTAGATGGTGTTGTAAACACTACAAAACTTGGCAACACACTGGTAGAAATCTAGCTTCTCCATTTTGGTTCATTTTCAACGCAAGGCCTTGGTCTTTTGAGGAGTATTGAATCATTGTGCGGGTTTCTTCGGATTCTCCACTTACCCCATAGACATACATGGTTCACGTTTTACCAACTTAGTCAAACACAATCAAAATTTCAGCTTGATCACAATGTTTCGAAATAGGGAAGGGTAGTTTAGCTCGCGAGTTGAAGATTTTCATAGTATAAGTTTTCATCTCTAGTGTTGATCCACTGCCAGCAGGCCTGGACAGTACCCTGACGAAGTCACGCAAGAACACACACATTGCTCCACTTCCAACGAGCCTGGTTAGTACCCCGACAAAGTTGCATGCTTCACCTCTCTACATAGGAATGCTTTCTCTTCTTACGCCTTTGTATTTTTTAAGAGGACTGTGCATAGGCACTTATTTATTTTTAGGGTGGAAGAGGTATCCCAACTTATTGAGAGCAAAAGAGGTTGTTCCTTTAGAGAAGCATGTAGGACCTTTGACGTAGGTTTACTCATTTAGATTTTCCCCTTATCTATTTCTACTAGTTGGATGAGATTGAACACTCAGAGCAAAAGGCTAAGTGTAGGCATGGGGCTTCCCAGTGTGGACACGGGTTCACGGTTTGACCAAAACTTCCCTTGCAAATGGATCTTATTTTCCGTCAAGAAGTCATCGACCGAAGGTTATAACCAAGCACAGAGAAGACGAACACAAGACTGGCCAAGTGCTGCAGTGTCACAAGTCTTTTCATATCTCAGCCACATACTCATTCAAAAGCCAGAACACAGGAAATGGCAGCACTTATTTCCAGAAACAAAAAATAGTAAGGTATTAAGCAACTTGAACAAATGAAAAAAATAGTAAGCAAGGCAAAAAAAATGAAAACAAACAAGGTAAGAAAGGCAAACAAAATCAAAACAACAAGCAACAAGCAGCAAGCAGACTATGTACATGGCACAGGGCATGGCCTGACTTACTGGAAGTACTGATTGAGATCTTGGCCATTGATGAGAAGGTTCTCAATCCTCCCATCAAGTTATTATAAAAGGTATGTGTGTGGGCCAAGTTTCTCATGGATTGTGTATGAGCCAATCGACAAGGAATGAAACTTCATATGCTTTCCTTTGTCTTCATGAGACTTATCCCATTTCATAACCAAGTCACTAGCATCGAAGTTAGCTTTCCCTGCATACATCTTATTGAACCATCTCTTGATACAGTTCTGGTGGAGTGTAACTATTTTTTCCTATCATCCTTTCTTCATAAAGCTTATGGATTGTATCCATCCTATGCTAAACTAGCTGGCAAGGCTTGCCTTGGGATACTTGGCATAGTTGAAGTGCAGGCAAGTAGATATTAGGTGGAAGGATGGATTCTCTACCATATATCAGGATGTACGGTGAGGTATTCAGAGAAGGTTTGGGTATCATGTGGTCAGCCCATAGTGCATTCGTCAGAGTGGTATACCAGTTGCGTTGCTCAGAGAAAACGGTATTTTTGATTATGCAAATGAGGTTTTTATTCATGGATTTTTCTATACCATTTCCTTGCGAGTAGTATTTGGATAATTGTTTCAACACAATACCATGTTGTAATGAAAAATCATAAAATTTTAAAGACGAAAAGTACATTGCCTTATCAAAAACAAGTGATACCAGAACGCTGAAGCGTGAGATGATTTTCTGTTCGTGGAAGTTGATGAGCTCTTGGTCGTTCACTTGTTTGAGCAGAACTGCTTCTGTCCACCACATGAAGTAATCAATGGTTGTTACAATGTAGTGGTGTTGTTTTGACGAATGTGGGAAAATCTCACAATGATGTCTAGGCCCCATTATTGGAATGATTCAACCACTATAGCGAGGTGCAGTGGGGTTGCTATCCTTCATGCTTTGTCGGTGCATCACTGGCAGACTGGGCACTTATGGGTATAAGCGTGTGCATCCTTGAATAATGTGGGCCAGTAGAAACTGGCTCGCATAACTTTGTGTGCAGTGGTGTTTCTTGGAAGATGATCCCTAGTAGATCTGTCATGCAGATCTTGTAATACCTTCTTTGATTCATGTGCCTCTAGGAACCTAAGCATAACTCTGTTGTTGTGCTTCCTGTAAAGCACTCCATGCACCAAATGATATGCTAAAGCTTTGAGGCGCAATGCCCTCTTCTGTTTGATGGAAAATTGAGAGGGTATGGTATCGTGCTCAAGGCACTGGTGCACATTTTCATACCAAGAGTTTCCATCTTCAGTGGGTGTTTCTTTCCTTATATCATATATCTCAACTTCCTGCTCCCAACCGGTGACCTCTTCTTCACTCTCCAGTGCGTGTACTGCTTTAGATGCAAGTTTGTAGAGCCCATGTACTTTGATCATGTGAACTGGCTCGATTTCAAGGTCATACTCTTGCAAGCCTATGATCCAGGTGACACGTCGTTCACCCAGTTCTTGTTGTGCAAGCAATGTGTGGATTGTTGGGTGAGGGACGTAGACTATGTAGTGGTTCTTAAACAATTAGGGAATGAAGTGTTTTACCACCTTGTAAACTACATATACTTTCTTGTCAATGGTGGGGTAGTTTTGGTCCCTGCATGTTTGCGCTCATGAAGGAGATGGAATGTTCATCATTGATCTCATCCTTCCGAGTGAGTACTGCAGCGAGCGAATTATCAGAGGCGAAGGTGTATAGTAGGAAATCCTTCTTGAAGTCTAGGCTGTAGAGTGTAGGCACTTATGCAATAGCCTACTTGATATGGGTGAATTCATACTTTTCCCTCTTGCCCCAATTGTAGACTACATGTTTCTTAATCATGTCCTACATGGGTTTGACTATCTGCGCATAATCTGAGATGAAATTTCAAATGAAGTTTATCTTGCCCATGAAGGACTGCATGGCTTTCTTGTTGGCTGGGTGAGGGATCTCTGTAATAGTTTGGACCTAGTCTAGATCCACCTTGATCCTGCTTTTGGCAACAATGTGTTCAAGCAGGTTTCCCTCAAACACTA
This sequence comes from Pinus taeda, assembly GCA_000404065.3. Classification (NCBI taxonomy): domain Eukaryota; kingdom Viridiplantae; phylum Streptophyta; class Pinopsida; order Pinales; family Pinaceae; genus Pinus; species Pinus taeda. The sequence goes on along the minus strand of APFE031001710.1, from coordinate 19,708 downwards.
CGAATACACTTTTTGGGATTCAAGGAAATCTCGTATTTTTGGCATCACTCAAAATTTTTCTTCAGATAGCATATGTGGTCCTCACATCTTCTTGAGAACATAGTCACATCATTGAGGTATACCACTATGCTCTTTTTGATGAGTCCATGAAAAGCGATGTCCATGGCACGCTGAAAGGTCACGCCTGCATTTACAAGCCCAAATGGCATTCATCTGTATGCGAACATACTAAACTTGGTACGAAAGGTAGTCTTAAGTCTGTTAGATTCTGTGACCAAAACCTGATTATATCTTGAAAAACCATCGAGTAGAGAAAACATCTCTGCCCCAGATACTGCTTTGCAGAATGTGGTCCATAAATCGCATGGGGTAGTTGCCTTTGTCCGAGGCATGGTTCACGTTCCATAAATCAACACACAAGTGGATTTCCTCGAAATTCTTGCGTACAGGAACAAGGTTTGAAACCCATGTGGAATGATGAACTTTGTATATGATCCGTGCATCCAATAGCTTGGTAAGCTTTTTTCGTATGAGGGGTTCAAGTGAGGAGTGTACTTTCCTCGACTTCTACAGATATGGCTTGACCCCTTCTTTGATCGAAATGATGTGTTGGACTATCCTTGTGTCATAAGTTTTCAGATCATAGTACATCCACGCGAACACATCTCGGTACTATTTGAACATGTGGACAAAGGCTTGTTGCTCTTTTTGTGTGCAACATGTACCAAGATTAACCAACTTTGGATCTTGTTCTATTCCCAGGTTTACCAATTCGTGCATCATGGTGGAGCTGTGGTTTTTGTTGTTCCTCAGCTCCTGAAAGCATTCTTTCAAGTCATAAAGCTTCTCCAATGATGCCACACCCTTCATGATAAGGTGGCCCTTCTTATTACTAGCTTCTGCTTGCAAAGAATGCTCATGCCCATCATCATCTATCGTGCATCTTTGAAGACGTCATTGTTGGCCATGAAATGCAATATCTGTTGATCATCATTAGACACATGTAAGTTAGTTCTCTTATCCAAGATAGATGGTTTGTACAAAATTTCAATAGTAAATCTATCAATAATCGATGATATTCTTGAAGCTATGTTTGCAATAGCATTGGCAGTGGCATTATGCGTACATGGTACATAAGTGATGTTAAATTATTGGAAGTTAGATATCAGTTGCCATACCTCTTGTTGGTAACTTTTGAGATGTGGTGACAAACAGTGAATGGTGTTACGTACCTGTCATACCACTATCTCTAAATCATCTACCACTTTGAGCGCGACCACGTTGAGGCTGATGTATTTCTGCAAGCCTAACATGAGTGATTCATACTTAGAAAGCTTGTTCATGCACTCAAACTCCAAGTGATTTGAAACCAGATGCTTCCTATTGTATGGGTCAATAAAGACACTCCCAGCTCCTGAGCCATCCTGTGTCTTTGATCCATCAAAGTACATGGTCCACAACTTATCTATACATGGACCATTTGATGCGCTTGTACTACTATTACTACTATTGCTACTGTTGTAAATGCTACTATTGGTACAATGTACTGTACATGTTTCATTACCATTAATTGGGCAAGGAAGGAGACCCAACTATGTGTCTGGTGGGGTTTGATTTGGCCATGGAGGATAACACTCCAACGTTGTTTCCAGGAGGTAGTTGCCAAACATGAGTTTTGCAAAGGCTAATGGTTCATTCCTGCCATTTATGGGAGTGACATTGTATTCATATACCTCTCGGACAGCACCCAGATTTGGTTGTTTTTTCCCTTGTACGAAAGCCACATGTGCAACCAATCTGTAGCAAAATATCCATTCAGCTTGCTAGACTAGTCTCTGTTGAGTAGTAAATCATATGCTTCTTGTATGTCCACAACAACTATGTTGATGCATTGGTGGAATCAACTATCATGAGATAGTCAAATGATCACATCTCAGAGTTCAACAATGGTTGGTACAGATGTTCGATCAAGTTGGATGATCCACACAGATGTCTCACTCCATTGTGCATTGATCTTTTCAGCAATGAAGAGAGGCATGACATTGGCTGTCACGCCAGAATCAAATAAGTAGTTGTGAACATTACAATTGATCAAACAGGAGTAGGAATGGAGAGAAACCTAAGTTTTCTTCTTCCATCCAGAGTGTGTTTAGTGCAGTGGAAAGTGATTCGGGAAGTGTGCTTGTTCCCTTGCTAGTAAACGTTGCATTGTTCATTGCTTTCTATTCTAGTGTGCGCAATAGGATGTCTCGCTAACTCTAGATCTTCGCTAACATGAACAAATTGATGTTTGTGTGAGTTTTCTCCATGTAATCTACAATGTTGTAGTCCAGAGGTGGTAGAATCACCGAGGTGTTTGGGGTGGGACTGATGTTCGTGTTGTCTGGCAGGGTGTTCTGTAGTTTGCTGCTCATGGATGTACTTTTGTCCGCCGTTGTCTTCCTAGACTCGTTCTGTGTTTTCCACTTTTGGGCGGCTAGTGGATCAACCTTCTTCAACAACAATTTCATGTTTTCTTGTGCTTCCCCAAGTGTAAGGTTAGATCCTTTACTCCTAAGATTGTAACGGTCATTTTTCTTGGGGGGTTGTTTCTCAGTGTTCATCTTCGACGCTGCTTGCGAGCACTGATACATGTTCACCACATGCCCAGAACTTGATGCTTCATCAGGTGCATCATCTTCATCATTATATCTGTCTTTCGGTTATTCCTACATACTATTTTATGCATCAAATGTATGACTGCATACAGATATTGCGACTTGCTTCCAGTCCGAACAATAGTTCTCAGGGTGATGTTCTTCGTGGAATGAATGGAACTCAGAATTTGCACATTGATCTAAGTGGAACACAAAAGCATATTTTTTGGAGTGTACTAATTGCTTCCTGATGATCTGCTTCCTTATGTCCATCTCGGCGGATGACAACTTTAAATTGTTTCCATTTTCCATTGTTTAAACTCGGACACTTATGTTGTCAAGTTCTTGACAAGGCGAGTGAGGGTTTCAATATCATTTGCTTCCTTGTCTCTACCTTTGCTCACCATCGGCTGGGACTTTCTGCTCACGTCTTTGGAGTCCTTTGCTAGTTCATCATCCTTGATGACTCCAATCACTCGTGGGTCTTTCTCAACAGCAGTAGCCTCTTCGCAATTTTCCAATAGTGCTATTTTTGCAGCTCGCTTGATGAACTGCGCAATGCTGGTCAGAAGTGCAGATGTGTAGTAATCAACAGTGATGGAGTCATGAGGTTTGGTGTCTGCTGCAAACTTGTTCAATATGCATGTAAACCTTTGATTTAAATCTTTTACCTTTTCTTTCCCCTCCATCTTAGGCTTCCCAATTATTTGAGTAACATAGCTAGGGTCTTCTCATCAGCAAAATTTTCAAGAAACATGCGTTTGAATGCACTCCAGTTCTGTATGGAGTTTGGTGGAAGGTTTTGATACCATGCATTTGCACGACTATCCAAGGTACATGGAAACAATATACATGCTACATCATCATACCATACCTCAAGGGTCTGCAATTGCAGGTAGAAGTTGTCCAAATGATCTTTTGCCTTTGTTGTGCTTTCAGGGTTGAACTTGATGTTCATTCTCTCTGCTCACTTTCGAATCTTGAGCAAAGCACCCAAGAGAGCCAATGGTCCCTAATTCATCCATTCCAGATTTTGGTCAGCCATCTCATCTTCTTCTTCGTCCTCCTCCTCCCCTTAAGAATGTGATGGTTTTGGCTTTGAGTCTGTTGGTTCATCTCCACCTCTGCCTCCTCTGTTGGCTTCCCCTCCACCTCCACCTCCTCTACTACCTTCCCCTCTGCCTCCTGTACCGGAGTCAGATCCCAAGATCACAAGGGTGTCTCGTTCCCCTTGTCAGAACACTGGAGGTTCCTCTTTGTCTTCAATAGATTTTTTTAGACTTTGAAGTGTGGCAAGAACTACTTCTTCCACTGACGATACAACAACCCTTATGGGAGTGGCATTTGGCTTCCTTGATGCGTATGGAAGATTTTGTATGCCTAGGATTAGTCTGAATACTTTCACGAACTGGCGGGTGATGGGACAGACGGGCGAAGGTGATGATATGGAATTTTGTGTTCAGTCCTGGGAGGTGAGGAGTAACCAACTGCAGAGTCATGTGTAGGTGAGAGGGAGTGCGAGTTACTACCTTGATCAGATGGTTGATGAGTGAGTGTGAGAGGATGTTCAACCATATACAACTAACAAGCCTCCTTCTAGCGCTAGAAATGTTGATGTTGTTGGACCCATCAACATTCAGTGGATCACGCTGGTATGAAGTCCCAACTAGACCTCACACCATTAGGTGTGGGAGTCCCATCTAGTATGGTGGACCAATTGCCATTATCTTAAAGATTTTCCTCAGCTCTTGCTTTTCAGCACAGGAGAGTGGTCTTCTTTGCCTTCGAGTAGTGAGGTTCGCGTGCCTAGTGATTGCTAGTGTTACTTGTGTCAATGGTTCTTTCAATGTAGAGGGAGAGGGTGGGAGTGAGTCCCAAGTCGGATGGGAGGAAGCACCAACTCTATTAGGAACACACGGCACAACAGGACATTCACAGGTTCCAAAAGAGAAGTCCACACGGATGTGGCAATCACAACACACAAGGAAAGATAACACGTACAACACAGAACGGAGGAGTCTGCGCAAGTGCGACAATTGTTCTAGAAAGTTTATGTGAAAGTTCTGTCTGATGTCTGAGGAGGTAACAAACATAGGCAGGACAATGGATGGCTTCTAAGCCCAACGAAAATAAGCATAGGAGGAAGACGCTTAGCCCATAAACTATTAGTGATAGGTATTATATAAGCGTAGTCACTTTCTTTTATTGGGTCAAATCTAGGCATAACTAATTTTCACCAGATATAAATATATGTGTAACATTTTTTTATATGTAAAAGAAGTAGGTAGGCAAGAGAGTTCATAATATCTATTAAAGTTATTCACTCACAAGGGAGAGTAAGAGATCCTGACTAAGAGAGGTAAGGGTTTTAGGTGGGGGTATAAGCAAGAGCGTCTATACTTTCCTACCCGAGGATGGACCTAGTCAGATATCTAGTTGGAGTAAGAGGTGAGGTAAGTTAAGGTGTTGGCAAACAATGGAGGTTATCTACAGCCAGGTCACCTTTCTTTTTGGCAAGAAATTGTGATCTCTCAATGCCTTTGCCTCAATGAACCAAATCAATAGAAATATCTAGTGAACCTTCTTCTGTAAATTAATAATCTATTATTTCTATCCTTTTTTTCTCTTGCTTGAGTGCAAAGAGCATAGGGAATTTCATAATTCCCTTCACTGAATCACTTGTAGCTGGCTTACCTAATTGTTTCGTTGACTGTGTGAAGTGAAGAATATAATCTACTACTTGGAAAGCTAATCCAAAGTGCATGCCATAATTATACATCTGATCACAAACACTGGAGCTAACGCCACTAAATATTGTTACAGACCTTGTACTTGCTGGAATCAATGATTCAGTCTTGTAAACACTTTTCTCCAAAGAATGATAGAAATGTCACAATCAAAAAGGCTTGAAGCTTGCTTTATTTCACCATTTTCGAAGTGTTTTATTACTTGTTAGATGAAAAATAAAAAGAAAATACCAAAGCTTAGAATGTACTCTTTGAAGGGATGAAAGTTGCATCCCTTTCAGTAAAATAAGTATAAGATTTTCCAAAACTCAAAATAAAATATGTAAAAGGAAAAGTGAAACATTCCTGAGGTATGAGGGAATGGCCCTACGGGTTGTAGAGATGCAACACATACATCTGCTAGTATTAGAATAAGTTGTAATCTTGTCCACCACACTTCATGCTAATTCGTGGGCTAATAAACTTGCACGATGGCTAATAATTGCATACTTCTTTGTGGCTACTACAAAAATGTCTATACTACATTTATGAGTTCTCCTAAAAACCTTTATGATAGATACTTGAAATCTTGGTGGATGCATCAAAGGAGTTACCAGTAAGACAATCAATAGATTTCTTTGACTGAATCATGAGTCCCTCCCTTACAGCTGGAGGGAATGATAACTTAAAGCAATAGATCTTTCCTTGCTCAATCTATTGAACCCGCCACTATGTCTCGTACCAACATCAATAGAAATAGCCCTATCACTCCCACCCCATACCAATAGTAGTGCTTGTTATCTCATTGTCCATACTTCTATAACTCGCAATAGAATAATCAAATATAGTTATTCAACCCTTCTAGCTGTAATCGGAAACTAATTGAAACATCCAAGCTACCTTACCTTGCTACTGTTAAACCTACCTCACTAGTTGGTGGGCTAGTAAACCTACTAAGCATTGGGCTGGGAAGAATCCTTCCCTCGTGTTGCTACTTACTAGGACTGATACTATCACTAGGAAGAAACCTTCCTCCAAGAAAGCAACCTCACTAGCCTAGAGAGACATATTGAACTAACCAAACCATCTCACCCACTATCTTATCTCTCTCTTCTCTCTCTCTCTCTCTCTCTCTCTCTCTCTCTCTCCCCTCTCTTTCTATTATATATATATTATATATATATATATATATTATATATATATATATAGATATAGATATATTATAGACAGTGGTGTAGATTTTCACATTAAAATATTTTATCATGAATAATACGTTTTAAATGCAACTGATGATATTAGGAATTAATTCTCTCTCTATATTATCTATATATAATTACTATATATATATATATTATATATATATATATATATATAATAATATATATATTATATTATATATATCTATTATATATTATATATAATATATATATATATATTATTATAAACACTAGTGTAAATCCATCAAGTTTAAGGAGGGATCAAATCTCTTGACGTGTAAACGTTTCTTGAAGTTTTTCATTATAAAAGATTTTTTCACTTCAAGGAGATTAATGATGATATTATTTAAATTCAGATTTCCAAATTTATTATAATATTAATTTTAATTTAAAAATTAAATTTTACTAAGGCTTATTATTTGATAGATAAAATAAAAGAGTATTACCAAGTCTATAAAACATTAAATAATTGAAATGAAATCATAAAATCTAGAGTTGTTTTTGGAAAAACTTATGGATGTTTTTCCATACAAATTTGGCCCCAAATAAATAAAATGGTATCATGTGCATGAAATGTGGTTTCACCTTAATGAGAATGAGACACCAACATCCCAAATAATCATGATGAGTGACATGCCTCAGTGCTAATCCCATCACAACAACATCCATGTAGATCTAGTATTTAATGCACACTAGTGGGAGTAGTTAAAGTGTAGACTGGCTCAAAGAAGATTAATTTACCTTCTTCACATGATGGTATGGATGGTGGTGGCCAATATTTCTCCTCCTTCATTTCTGAAGCACTCTAGTTTCGTTTCTCACATTTGAGTCTAACGCCATCAAATTTGGTTGTTATATATCTATATATATATATATTTTATATATATATATATATATATATTATATATATATATATATATATATATATATATATATATATATAGATATAGATATAGATATATCTTGGATCATGAAGACTTTATGGTATCCCCATTCTACATTATTATTTCCCTTCTCATTCTCTTTGTTAATCCACCTTGGTGGAAAGATCTCTAAATCTCAACTCATAGATAGTGAGGCAAATACTTTAGCTTCATTGTTACTCCCTTTCTCTCTTCACTATTTGCAAAATTTGGTTTTAGAAAACAAAATTTGGTGTATCCTTGGTCTCCCATAGATCATATTTTTGTGAAATCAGTAATCGCTCGATAGGATACATGTGCTTTTCATGGCAACTCGATCCAAGGAGAGAAGGGAGGTCAGGATCCCATTCATGAGATGAAGCGCTCCCAGGGTGTAAGCAGTAAAAATCCAAGAATTTGTCCATCAGAAGTTATGGTGTTTTAATATGCAACCACCCTCTTCCCACATTTACCCAAGATAACTAGTCCACCAGGGTAAACATATGACAAATATTTACTATGATATGATTCAACTCCCAAAATATAGTTAAGGAAGTCAAACTGACATGACAATACCAATCTAAACTTCCACTCATGCTACAAAACTTTCAGGAGCCGACCGACCCTTCAAGGTGACAAACCCTTGAGAAAACTTGACATTTTACTGATATGGACACCCACTTGCTCCCATGAAAATACATTCACATGACCAAGGCCTTCTAGTCACTCCCATAGCAAGGCATGTCAACAAATGTGGAGATTTTGAGGCAGTTTTGTGTTAGGGACCCCAAAATATCAACCACGTTTTGAGGGCTAAGTCTCAGGCCACTACCCAAAACCTCATGAAACTTTCATAAATGATATAGAATATTGGAATAAGGCTATTAATGCAATAATTGTTACAAGTACTTGATCTGACCCCTACTAGACATAGGTGATAACAACACATTTGAGCGTAGAGGTATCATACTTATCTGAGAATTGTTATGAATTATTGATGCCTTATTACAATAGCTACATTATAATCTATTATGTCATACATTCTTTATTCATTCATTTTATAATCCAAACATGATAAGAACCATACATCAATTATGTCATAGAACATACTCATAACTAGCTCATAAACATAGAAATATTAAGGAAATAGCAACCATTAAATCCACATAATAACAGGTACATATACCCATCAAATACAAGAGGGAAAGAACTCTTATTGACATATGCAAAATACAACCAAGTCTAGGACTTCCACATACAACATGATAAGAACCATACATCAATTATATCATCAAACATACTCATAACTAGCATATAACTACAGAAATATTAAGGACATAACAACCATCAAATCCACATAATAAAAAGTATATATGCCCATCAAATACAAGAGGGAAGGAATTCTTATTGACATATGAAAAATAAAACTAGGTCAAGGAATTCCACATACAACGCGACCATAGATTGTGGTGAACCAAATCTTTCTTTTAGCCAATCCCCCCATGGCATATTCCAAGAATGAATGCGGGATCTCATGAAACAAATCAAAGAAAACCAAGCCAGGTCTTCCAGAGGTCTATTGAAGCCTTGAAAATTGTTGCTTACAACATGGGGGAAAACCACCCTGTCTGGACCTTGGTTGGCAGCTCCTTTTCCATTTGATGTAGTGGCTCTGAATGGGGATAATGGGACCAGTTTCCCTATAGAAATTATGATAGTGCTGATGGGGTGATATATGGTAGTTCGGAGGAATGTTTAAGCAAAGTAATCTATTCTAAACTAATAATCACATGCATATATCCTAGTTTTAAACACTATCTAACTATGATTATACCAGGGAATAAAAGTAAAGTATGCGATCTACAATAAGGTCCTAGAGAAATTGGCAATAAAAATCATTCAACTACAGTAAGAACTGATCCAAACAATTGGGAAAGATATATCACATAGGAAACTGATCACGTATTCAACATAACGTTAGGCCATCACCATACAAAAGTGCAATAATGATAACCAAGATTCAAGCTTTCATACATAAGCAATTTGAATAAAAGTTATTGCTTGATACATAAATAAAACAAAATCACAAGACAAAAGTACCATTTGTAATAAGTTTTGCTCATGTGTTTCAGCAATATCGACCTACTTCCAATCAATCCAACACCATCTAAGAGTGACAAAGTGCAACTTTATTAGAACATGCCACACAAAATGAAAATAAATCTTGTTCCATTCATTTCACCAAAACCTTCTCAAAGGTACAAAAGTGCATGACTTGAAGATTGCTTCTGATAAAAAAATTTGACCCCTATCTAAATGCATGAGAGGGGTTTAAATACTAGACTATAGGTCCTAAAAATAGATTATTACAAAAAATAGTTGAGGAGGTTTAAACGACCTTCCTCAGATTATTCTAAATGAAACTCAAAATATAAATAAAATATGGTGACTAACTCCTTTGTGTTTGATCCTTAAGATCGCATATATCCATCATTGGTTTGAGTTGTGTCATTTAGCTGATTGTAGACTTCAACTACCCAGTAAATATGACATCATTCAGTGCTGGCACCATTTTATGTGTGGAAGTGCTTAGGCATCGTAGGGTCATCCACTAGCTATAAGGTTTGACTAGATATTGCAAGTGTGCTTCCCAGTTTAACCTAGTCATTTGCTTAATTGCTTCCTCCCTTTCCTTTGCCATCTGTCTCCATTGTTGCTCAAGCTCTTTGACATTTGGAAGAAAACTTGGTACAGTTTCTGCAACAAAGTTGGTGCTATGCAAATTCTCATTGATATTTTCAATAATGGTGTTTCTTGCTAATGTTGCTAATGTTGTTGCCCTGTCTGCCTGTTTGAGCTGAGAATCCCAGTCTACAAATAGAATTTCTTTATGTGATTCTTCTAATTTTGGCAAATCAGCCTTCCTCCCGTCTTCTAAGTCCTGCCAGGTGATGAAGTTGGAAATCCTTTTCAAGATTTCATCATATGCATGCCTCATGTCAACGACTTGGCTTGTAAACTTGTCACTAATCTCACAATAAGGACTTAATTGTGAGATTCTCTGGCAGAGAATTTCTTTTTGGTGCATTAGCTGGGAGTTAAGGCTGAGTGATTCTATTATGAACTGATCAATTTGTAGATTGTCTTTATACTTATCTGTTATAGCTTGTATCCGCACATCATTTTTATTTAGGCTAGCCTAATGTTTTATTTGCATCTGCTCGAATTCTTGTTGGAGCTTGGCTATTTGCAACTGTGCTTGTTGGTTAGATTTTTCCTACTCTAATTGTTGTTCCAACAGTAGAATTTTATTTTCTTTTTTCTCTAAGCAACGTCTAGACCTCAGTTTCTTTGTCAATAGCTGTTGTGGCATAGGCTCCAACAAATTGGGACAGTCTAGTAAGGTTCTTAGATGGGTCAATGGGTGAACCTTTCCAGACAATATCCATTGGTTCATTGTCGAGAGTGGTAATAGCTGCAGCATCCAACTTTCTTTTCTTCCTTTGCCTTTTGACGACAACTTTGTGGGTCAGGCTGTAGAGCACATATAAGGGAGGAATTTCCTCAATTCTCAAAACAATTTAAGAGGTGGAAGTGGCAAGAATGAGCTCTGCTTCTTGAGTACTTACAGTTTTCTCTACTATAACTTCTTGAGTTGTTTCTACTGTGGAGTATGTACCTCAAGTGTTTATTCTTCTGTATGGAGATTTTTATTAAAATGCTCCCATTATTTCTCTAAATAAATAACTGGGGATTTTATTGACTTGTGGAGGTAGAGTAAATTTCAGCCTGTTTCTTAGCTGAGGTTTGATCGGCTACTTTCTCTGTAGATTTGACTGTGTCCTTTTCTGACTCCTTATTTTTATTACCCCCATTCGGGGACTATTGTTTGAGTTCTCCAACTCATGAGTAGACTTCACCTGAGACTCTGCTTCAGATTCCTCTTTAGAATTTTCTTTGGAGCTCTGTTTTAAGCTTACACTCAGAGTTGACTCCCTTATTGGTTCAATTTGTAATTGGTCCAATGGGACCTTTAATAATCTTCTCTCTCTATATTCATGAAAGGCTTTAATATCACAAGGGGCAAAAAGTAGTGAGGCCATATGCTTCATGTCTGAGAATGTCTCTTTATGTAGGAAGACATCACCGAATGCATCTTCCTCATGGGTGAAGACCTTCACTTTCACCATGGTAGTGAAATCTTTTGCAGTGCCATGTGGGTCATACTAACTTCTTGGGAATGTAGGTTGTTTTAGGGATTTCATAATCTTTGCTTCTTTTCATGCATGTCCAAAATCATGCAGTGCAAATGTACCACACTGCAATGAAAATGTAGGCCAAATGGCATTTTTTTGTTCCTTTAATCCTTTGCTAAGTCAACCAGCACTTGTTGTTTGGTAGGCTATCTCCCTAGCCATTAACTTGTCGGGGACATAGTATGGGAGGACATGTAGTGAAGAAATTCTCCCAAATACTCTGATATATGTGAATGTTTACTCCCTAAACCATTTGGCCACAGGAAGGGCATCTACTTCGACTTCTCTAGAAAACCAAGGGGCATTTTGGTTGAAAATTTATTTATGGATAGGCAACATGACTCCATGACAAATTTTGTAAAAATAGGGGTGAAACTAAGGCTCCCACATATTCTTATGATATATATGAATGGGAAGTGGGTCCTTGACAATCCATTTCCATCCCATGATAGGAAATTTTGAGCCAAAACAGATTGCATCCATTACATAGGCACTCATAAAAAATGGAGGGTAAACCCTATAAGAGATACTCCTCTTCCTCCTATACTCCATTATCGTCTTTGCTAAATTATAAAACAAAATTTGGTCCCAATTCATTATGGTTGCATTTACGGCTGCATCTATTAATTACAACAATTCTAGAGAAATTTAGTATATTGGGCTTGTCGAACATCCTACATAACATGGTTGCTGCAAAACTATGAGGGGGAGCTATGGATGCTATAGAATACATATTGATTTTATCCTTTTTGATCTTGCCTTCATTTTGCGTCTGGGTTCGCATGACACTCGTTGGGTCTTCGTTCTCCTTAGCAAATTTCTCAAGGAACTATTTGTTGTAGAACATTTGTGGCTATGGCAGGTTGTACATAAGCCACAGGTTGTCTAGCATAAAAGATCCTACAACCTCTAGCCTATTATTCTTAAATTATTTGTCTAAGATGACCACCTAATCAATTATCCACTTGACTATATCTATATGCAGGATTATCTTTGGTCTCGCGGCTATGTGGTGCAGAAATGAGCACGTCATCTCAAAGATGGAGGCATCTGAGGAGGCATGACCATCAGTTGTGGCCTTTATTTCAAGAGGTCTTGGTTGCTCTTCTTCTAATAAATCATACATGGTTTCCCACATAGAGTTTCCTCCCTCTCTACTGCATGTAGTATCAAAGAATAAACGAGTCATTTCTGATTTCTCAGATGCGATTACCTTACCCTGCTTTGCCATTGTTCCCAAAGACTCTTTCTATGGATTTTCCCTGAAAATGGAGAAAAATAGCAGCTATCAGATATACAGACATAAGATTGAATGCAAGAAGGAATAATACAGATAACTCATGAAAATGTGACAAGAAAGGAGTTTTATTGAACACAAGTGAGAAGATATTGCATCATGTTGAATTGCTTTTCACACATAAATGCCATTAACCCTTACTAAATGCCCACTAATGTTTCTGTATCCCTAGCTTTATTGCCCATTAATGTTTGCATCATAAGTCGGCAAGAAACTTTTTAGGGTGGAGAGCCTTTAAAATGCGAGAATGTAAATTTTATGATTGTGATGCAATATCACAAATCACATTGTGTTTGTGTGCTTTCATTAACATTTGTTTAGTTTCTGTGGGATGCAAAATGCAGGCCACTTATTATCATTTCCAAAGAATATCTTATTTTTCAGGTTTTTCTATGTATAGTAATTTTTATTAAGTAGTAGACTTGAGTACTTGTTTATAATGTATCTTGGGATTAGGTCCAAGTCTCAATCGCATTTCACAATCTCGCATAATGATAAGTTTTCAGGCTTCTCTTAAGTGTTCGCAACGTGATGCAATAAGGGAGATATTATCATCGTAATTTCACATTTCGCATGGTTTAGGATAACTTGTTAAGGTGTGACCCTTATAGGTGGCGATATGCAATGTGGTTCTTAGCTTTAATAAGAAATTCCTTATGACTTAGCTTATATGAGAAATCTAATAGTTTCGAGGTTTTAGTGCAGTATTGTCTTTTGATTGCTTTTTCAAAAAGTGTTTGTTTGATATCTTGCTTTATTCCAAAGATTAACAAGGAAAACGCCTAATGCTAGACTTATTTTTGGAAGGATTTTTTAAGGGTTCCCATTTATTAAAGTAATATTGACTACTACTTTTAATAAATATGGGGTTGTTGAATAGCACAACAATTGGCAATTCACTTGGAAGAACTAGTTATCTCTAAGAGTTTTTTTAAATTTTTGAAAACTTCCAACATAAAGATGGTTTAGAAACTAAAAGTTTCATGAAATATAAGATAAGCAATATTTCTCTAAATAATAAAACAACATCCACCTAACCATCATCCTCTTGATTATCCTTTCCAAATAAGAAAGTTACTTTGTCTACATCAGCCATTACTTGGTTTTAAAGATGAAAAAAGGGGAACTCTTCACAAATCAGACTTTTGGTGTACTCAGGTGTCATAGGTAGAGCCTCTACTGCCAGCAGGCATTCATAGCCTCGACAGGGTTACCTTTTAACCAGTAATGATTCAGTATCCCATCTAGATAAGAATCCAATTCTTAAAGATAAATTGAGATTTATATACTTATTTCCTTTTTCAAATTTTTCAAAACAATTCTTTTTTATTTAAAATATTCATTTTTTATCGCTTAAAGGACAATGTCTTGGTTTGGTGACCAAAATTGACAATGCTATTCAACTAGTTGTAACTTAACTGAACAAGCTGGCTCTTGATGAGACCCCTTATCTTTTTATTAATATAATATCAAGCCATTACCTTGTTTTGATATGTAGTATTAGTAATGCCAGCTAGATATGTCCTCCTTATCATGGTAAGCCATCTCTTAATGAGACCTCTTATCCTTTAAGTTAAGCATATTTTAGAATTACACTCTAAAAAATGAAAGCTTACTAGATGGAGGGAATCATTGGCTCCTTAAGAGTTTCTAGATGCCAATTGTAGAGTTTTAAAGATGCGTTTCTATAGAGAGACTTTCCTTTGTTATAGATACTTTTCTTGACTGATGTAGAGCAAAGGTTTCTTTTTAAAGTTAAGTTTGATCAAAGGTTAAATAATTTTGGTAGATAACAAGCAATCTTAGAGCAATAAAACTTGTCCTATGTTTTGAATGCAAAAATAATTTTCTTAACAATGTAGGTTTTAACCTCGTACAGCAATTACCTGCATACGAATTCTAAAACACAGAAAAATAAACAATGTAATAGCATAATAGATAAAACACATATACACAGAGATTTTCCCATTGGATCCCAAAACCGGGACCAACAGCTTGACTTTTTCATTATTTTGCTTTCAATATTAGAATACATATTTACACATGCTGAAGCATCCAATACCATGGACCGAAAACCATCGCGTCCAATGCCATGGACCGAAAACCATCGTGTCTAATACCATGAACCGAAAAACCATTGCGTCCAAAAAACATGTGTGAAAACAATGCACAAAACCGTAGGTGTGTCTGCCCAACCTAACATAGGGTCCAAAACCAAAAAATTTTGGGGCGCTGCCCCAGACCCCGTAAAGTGGGGTTATGGGTGCCCTTCAAATCCCCTGTTAACTATGTGGAAAGAATATAACACAACCCAACATTCTCCAACTTGTTGTTTTCTTTCCACAGGGGACCACAAGAGAGCTTAGTCATTTTCCCAGCCCTAAAATTCCCATTGTCTCTCTACACCAATAGAACTTCTTAGAGCTCACAGATTTTGTTAATGCATCTGTAGTATTCTTCAAAGTGTCCACCTTTACTAGCAACACATTTTTTTCTTCTATCATATCCCTCACAAAGTGATACTGAACATCAATGTGCTTTGTCTTTGAATGATATGCAGGGTTTTGTGCTAAGAAAATTGCACTTTGGCTGTCACAATCTATCCTTATGGCTTCCTGTACTAACCCCATACTTGAACACAATCTCTACAACCAAACTGCTTCCTTGCTTACATAAGTGGCTACCATGTATTCTGCCCCTGTAGTTGATAGTGCCACTACAGATTGTTTCTTACTCATCCAACTGACTGCACCTCCAAATAGGTTAAACACATACCCACTTGTAGATCTTCTCTGATCCAAATCTCCAGCCGAGTTTGCATCAACAAAGCCATGAATATCCAACACTCTGTCCAATCTTGGTCTTCCTTGGTAGCACAAACCATAATCACTAGTGCCACGCAAATACGTGAAAACCCGCTTCACTGTTGTCTAATGCTCCTTTCTTGGTTTTGACATAAACCTGCTCAATACTCCCACTACATTTGCAATGTCTAGTCTAGTACAGACCATTGCATACATCAGGCTACTGACTGCACTTGCATATGGAACACAGGACATGTCCTCTTCCTCTTCTTGTGTCTTGGGACACTGTTCAGT
>APFE031001706.1:18980-35128 GCA_000404065.3 Pinus taeda | reverse complement strand
TAAAAAAGGTAAATTTAGCCCTTGAAATTCGGAGTTACAACCTTCCATTCACCCATTTTCAAGAATAGGTTTTATTTAAGTGAATCCTATGGGCCAAAGCCCAAATACCATATTTATAAAACAGGTATGGTAAATTAATAAAAATATAAATAAATGAGAGGTATGGTAAATAAATAAAGCATTTTTTATATTTACTCCATAAGTCACCTTATATACATGCAAGGGTGTAAACAAATAAAAATATAAGTGGAGGTATGGTAAATAAATAAAACGTCTTTTTATACTTACTCAAAAGGTATGGTAAATAAATAAAAATATAAATAAACTAGACGCATGGTAAATAAATAAATAAAACCTCCTTTTATATTTAGTCCATAACCCTCGTTCTATTTATGAAGGCTTAAGAAAGAGGTTTTATTTAAGTGAATCCTATGGGCCAAATACCATATTTGTAAAAGAGGTATGGTAAATTAATAAAAATATAAATAAGCGAGAGGTATGGTAAACAAATAAAACATTTTTTTATATGTACTCCATAAGTCACCTTCTATTTATGAATGGCATGGTAAATTAATAAAAATATAAATAAATGAGAATGGTATGGTAAATTAATAAAAATATAAATAAATGAGAGGTATGGTAAACAAATAAAGTCTTTTTTTATTTTTTTATGTTAATACCATGCAAAAAAACATTATTAACCCTAATATTAGTATTAATAAAAATAAAAATGGCACATGGTATTGACCCATGGTATTCACCAAAATGGCATATGGTATTGACCCATGGTATTCACCTGGAATGTAGCCTATTTAAATGGGGGAATTAAACCAACATAGATCCATCTTTACTCTGGATCTACTAACCCCTAAGAGGTATCAAATATCCTGATATGCAAACTAGCATAGAGTGAAAAAATATTTGATCCCTCTTAGGGCTTGGTGGATCAAGAGTAAAAATGAATGTTGTAATTTAATGTATGTTAAACATTTTAGCTTGGTTAAAATAAAAATAAAATAGAAATCAACTATTAATTTTATTAATTTTTATAAATTACTAATAGTAATTTTTAAGCTTCAGGTTTATGATAACCCATGGTATTCATGTGAGCATAGACTATTTAAAGGGGAAATTCTATCTTAGATCCATCTTAATTCTGGGTCTACCAAGTGCTCAGAGGGATAAATAGATTTCATCCCCCTAAGAGTGGTAGATGTGGAGTTAAGATGCATATAGGTTGGTTTTATGATAATGAAGATATTAAATAGACTTAGGAAATTATATTGTAAAAACATCTTAAGGTGAATGGTTAAAGCATAGACATTGGACAAGTATATTTGTATACTTCTGTTTTAAACTGAAACAAATCCAGGGCTAAAAGGAATGGATTGATTGCACTATTCATCCTTCTATAACTTTCCAACATATGTTGGAGTAAACAGATTGTAATTTGGGTAATTTTATTCATCCTTCTATAACTTTCCAACATATCTTGGAGTAAACAAATTGTAATTTGGGTAATTTTTCTAATTGCAAATGGGAACATACTTGTGTATTGGCAGGGTGGTTGCGAGGTCCCTAGAAGTGGAGTAAACAGATTGTAATTTGGGTAATTTTTCTAATTGCAAACAGGAACATACTTGTGTATTGGCAAGGTGGTTATGAGGTCCCTAGAAGTGATGAATTTGAATTTTTCTTGGTTTTATATATAGTATTAGGTTTTTTCTCATGCTTTCTGTGAATGGCACAGGTGAATTTTATCTTACATACACTAGATTATCGATATGTAATTTCGGTAATTTTGATTTCAAAAGATATTTTAAAGAAATGCAATGATTTCATTTGTGTATTCAATAAACACAAGATTTTATAATTAAGTAAAATATTCGCCATGCCTGGTGAGAGATTCGCCAAAAGATTATATATACATATCATATTATTGATAAAATCACCTTCCATTTTTCCTATATACCATGGAGTTTCGCCCATTTATTATAAATGTAAGTTTAGGGGGGGTTCTTAAAATTTTCCCTGGTCCTTAGCTTTCCCTTGAAGTCTTTATACCTTGAATAATATAACAATGCCCAATCTCCCTCTTGAAATTGCTTCTCCTTAATATGTTTATCATGCCAGATCTTCCTCTAAAGCTGAACTATCTTTGTATGTAGGAGGGCTTGCATTCTAAATTCACCCAAGCCATTCAAATGGAACAATCTTTCTTTCTGTGGATGACTCAGATCCAAATCTTGTTGGGTTGCCATCCTCAATGTGTTATATTCAAACTCAATGGACAGCAAAGCCTTTTACCCATAGACCAACTCATAGGGTGTAAATCCAGTGGTGGTCTTCCATGTTGTATTATAGGCCTAGATGGCCTCAACTAGTCTCTCTGCCCAATCCTTCCTGTTGTTGCTCACTACCTTGGTTAAGATGCTTTCCAATGCCCTGTTGGTCACCTCCACTTTCCTGTTAGCTTGTGGATGATAGGGAGTGGAGGTCCTATGCTTGACTTTGTGATGGCTGAGCAACTCTTCAATCATTTTGGAGGTAAATTGGCTACCTTGGTCTGTGAATAGCTCTCTAGGGTACCTAAATTTGTAGATTACGTTCTCCCTTAGGAACTCAGCCACTTTCTCTTCTGTTGCTACCTTAATCACCTTGGTTTCAACCCACTTATTCAAATAATCAGTGCACACAATAATGTATTGTTTTTCTTTGAATGAGAGATGATAGGCCCAATGAAATCCATGCCCCACTTGTCAAATGGCTCAAAATTCACTCGAGGTTGTAGGGGCATTTCATCTCTTAGAGTAGGCTTTCCCATCCTCTGGCACCGATCACACTGAATAATGTACTTTTTCACATCGTAATGAAGAGTGGGCCAATAATAGCCCGCTTGTAACATTTTGAATGTTGTCCTCTTTGCTACAAAGTGACCTCAACAAGGCCCATCATGACAGGTCAAAAGGATGTCAAAAACTTCCTCTTCCCTTACACACCTTCTCAATATTTGATTTGGGCCAAGTTTGAAAAGATTGCCCCCAATCCAGGTCAAGGGGGCGCCTTTCCTAACTATCTTTCTCTTTCCTTTGGAGGGCAAGTTGGTGGAAACTGTGTTGATACCAAATAGTTTGTTATATCAGCAAACCATGGGGAGAGAACTAAAATAGCAAACAAATTCTCGTCTGGTAACTGGTCATCCACCATTCCTTCTTCACCTATAGGCAGATTCATCCTAGATAGAAAGTCTGCAACAAAATTTTCCTGACCAAGCTTATCAACAATAGTTAGATCAAACTGCTATAATAAAAGCAACCATCCTATAATTCTAGCATTCACATCTTATTTTTTCATTAAATATTTAATTGCAGCATGGTCAGTATGCATAAATGTTTGGTAGCATGTAATTTAATGCCTAAATTTGTTTAATGAATTCACAACAGCCAAGAGTTTCTTTTTAGTCAGAGTATAATTTAGCTTAGCCTTTGACAAGTTCTTACTAATAAAATAGATGGCATAGGGCAATTTCTCCTCTATCTGACCTAAGGCTACTCTTATGGCTTTGTGTGATGCATCAGCATGAATATGAAAAGGGAGGGCCCAGTTTGGGCCTCGAAGAATTGGTGCAGTGGTTAACTTACCCTTTAAAATGTTTAAGGCCTCTTGACAGCTTTTTGACCATATAAACTCTGAATCTTTAGCCAACAACCCAAATAAAGGAGAGGCCAACTTTCTAAAGCCCTTTATGAACCTTTAGTAGTATCCAGCTAACCCCAAGAAACTCCTAGCATCCCTCTGATTTTGTGGAGGTGGGACCCTTTGGATGATTTCTATTTTGTTTGAGTCCACCTGCAGCCCTTGTTGAATATTGAATGACTTAGCACGGTCCCTTCAGTCATTAAGAATTCACACTTTTATGGATTGAGACACAGGTTTATTTCAATGCATTTGTGCAATACTCTACCTAGGTTAGTCAAGGCTTCTTGAAAATCATAGCCATAAGGTGTAAAATCATCCATATAAATTTCCACCGCATCATGTAGTAATTCAGCAAAAATACTCAAGACTTCTCTCTTGAAAATGGCAGGAGCATTGCATAGGCCAAAAGGAAGGACCCTATAGGAAAAAGTACCCCAAGGATAGGTGAATGTGGTCTTATCCTGGTCTTATGGAAAGATTTTGATTTGGTTGTACCCACTAAATCCATCTAGGAAATAAAAGAACTTCTTCCCTGCCAGGCCATCTAGCACTTGCTCAATGAAGGGTAGGGGAAAATGTTCCTTCTTTCTGGCTTTTTTCAACTCCCTGTAATTGACACAAATCCTCCACTTACCATTTTTCTTGGGAACTAACACTAAAGGAGATACCCACTCATTTTCATAACCAGGGTAAATGAATCCTGCATCTAGCAGTTTTTGCATTTCTTCTTTAACTATATCTTTAAGAGCTGGATTCATCCTCCTTTGTGGTTGTTGCACCAACTTGCAACCTTCTTTGATGTATATGTGGTGAGTAAACATTGAGGGGTGTACTCCCTTCATTTCCTTGTAACTCCAAGCGAAGGCTTCTAGGTTTTCTCTCAACATGTTGCATAGCTTTTCCTCTTCAAGAGCAGAAAGAGATGGATTAATTTTCAAAGTTTTATCTAGGCCAAATTCTATGGTTTTGACATGGAGTGGGTTGGAATTGGCCAAGCATAAGTCAATTGGATGATTTTTCTAGGTTTCCCTTACTTCTTCTTCTAATGGTAATGAACTAGGAGTTGGACTTTGGAGCAGGTGTTCAATTAAGTCATCCTCATCTTGTTGTCCTCCTCCTATGGTTACTTCTAAAGCATAAATTTGGGCTGAATAAGACTCATCTTCTTCCTCCTCCTCCAACCATAAAGGTAAATCATGCTCTAGAGAAGGTTGAGCAGGAGGGTATAGGACTAACTGCTTGGACATATGCCCATTCTTGATGGTCATATTCCCAGCTCTGCAGCTAATGTAGGCATCAGCTGTGGCCAACCATGGCCTCCCAAGGATGAGAGGGTAACCAGTAAGCTTAGCCTTAGGCTAGAGAACTAGGAAATCTGTAGGGTATTCCCAGGAGTCAATGGAGACCATCACATCCTCCACAATTTCCTCAGGGGTGACTGTGGAATGGTCTGCAAGTTGCAGAACTGTTGTGGTCTTCCTCAATGACCCTTGGAGGTTGAGCTTAAGCATGGTGTCCTTGGTCATCACATTAATGGTAGCCCCAAGATCGATTAGAGTGTGTGGGACAATGGTGCCATTGATGTGCACATCTACTACAAGGCTTCTAGGGTCCAAATATTTCGGACATATTACCTGCCCCAACATTAAGTCAGACAGTTGCCTAGTGACATTAATGGTAGGGGCATCCTTTTTTCTTCTTCCTGGATGCTTGAAGCATTTCTCCTTAATCAACTTATTGTAAATGGGAACATATTTTATTGCCTGGAGAATGGGGATATTTACACATAGATTTTTCAATACTCCCAGAAGTTCAGCTTCTTCTGGGGTAAGCTGGAATGGTTGGGCTAAACTATCAGGAAAGGGTGGATATAGTTTAAAGTTGCTTTCCTATCTTTCTTCCTCAACCTACCTATATGGAGAGGGAGGTTGGTTATCTGGGAGAAATATCCCAAATCTTAGGTTGATCTCCTCGATTTCTACAACATAAGCTGGGTATGATGTCTCTCCAATGTATACTTGTTGAGCCTGCCTATTGTTCGGGTTCGAATTTGGCTGGGTAGGCATCTTGGGTTGCTTGGGTGGAGCAAAGTGTAGGAGTTGCGATTGGGTAGGTGGTGGAGGCAATAGAGCTGGAGCATTGTTGTATTAGGGCCTCCACCCCTAGAGCGGGGTATTCCATTGAGGTTGTGGCGGAATGTAAGGTTGAAATGATTGGCTGGCTGGCTAGGAATGATACTGAGATGCATAGGACTAAGGAGGGAGTGTAGACCAAGAAGGATGAGCAGGGGGTCCCCAAGAAGCTATAGTTGTGGTTTGTTTGGGGTTGTAATATGCATGGGATGACCCTTGCATACCCTGATGGTATGGTCTAGGCCCAGGAGGTCTCCTCTAGTTGATGTAGCAAAGCTACTCATTGACCCCTTCAGCTCATTGATATACAGCTTTGAGTCCAAGTAAATAAGGGCACTTGTCTGTGGAGTGGTTTTCTTCACAGATCGAGCAAATCTCAATGCAGTTCAATGGACATCCATTCCTAGGATTCCTCCTGGTACATCTAGGACAAAAGATGGCCAAGGCTCTCTCTACTTCCTCTTGCTTCCTTTTGATGTTCATGGTGTCCAATTGCAAGGAAAGGGTTTGCAGCATCTCACTTTTGAAATATTCCAACATATTTCCATTTTCACCCTTGATGGATGAGTTGGAAGATGATGTATTGGCCATAGGTTGACTACTCCTACCCTTTTTCCTAGCTACCCTACAATGGTTTCTAAAGACAGTATTGATATCCTCATAGGGTAATTGGTAGATGTCTCCTCCTGCTAAAAAATGTAAGGTATCCAGAAGATCTTCCCTTACTTCTAAGCAGGACCAACTTTAGTGACTTAGGGTCAAGTGTGCACCTAGCCCTTTGTAACTAAGTTGGAATCTTTCTTCGTAGTCTTCTAAGGATTCATCCTGGCCCATGATCATCCTGAAAATCTCTTCTTTAGTATCCTTTGACCTACAGTAGTCCCTATATTTTTTGCTTAAATCCTGTTGCATCTGAGCCAAAGTTGTGATGTTATCTCTAGGTAAACCCATGAACCAGCGCAATGTTTCATTCTTGAGGGTAGATGGAAACAGTTTTAACTTTTGCTCATCATCTATATAGTCATAGGTTTGGCATATAACAACAAACTCAAATAGGAAAGTGTCAGGGTCCTCTATGGTCAAGCCATGGAAATGAGGTAAAGCAAAGGGGCTTATATTATTCATCTTAGTGTCCCCATTGGTTTCCCTGATGGGGAAGGCACCCTCAACTCTCTCTCTATTCCCCCTATCATTTCAGTTTTCAACCATTGGATCAGTAGGAATGGGTTCCTCTTCTTCTTCTTCCCCTGTAGGTTCTTCAAATATGTCTGGTTGCTCACGTAAAGGTTCCTCCAGTTCACAACTACTGAAGAAGAGAGAAGGTTCGTTGTTGGATGCAGTGGGGGTATTTGGCAGGAATTTCCCTAAATTGTCCCTACTCCTATGAGGCATGAAAGGAAATGTTTTTGGGTTGGTTTTTGTAAGATTTTTTTTTAAGCTGGAAAGTAATTTTCAGAAATGAAATTGTTGATTGAATGAAAACTATTGAAAAAAAAAAAAACAAACAAACAAAAACAAAACAAAAAACTACTTGCTGAATTAAAATTCTTCTTGCAAAATGGAAAGGAAGCAGATATTGACAACTAAAAGAAAGGAAACTACTAGATTATTTTTGCAGAAATAAACTATTGGCAGAAAATTGAAGACTAGAAATATAAGAAAAGAAATTAGACTAGAAATAGAAGAAAAGAAAGCAGTAATCACATTCTACTCAAACACCTCCCTGGAAACGGCACCAAAAAGTGATGAGCGCCAGTATTGCAGCAAGGATGCTAAAACTCCTGGGCTACCATCTTTACTTATCAACTCAGGGTTAATACAAACTTGGAGGTGACAGTGCTATATGCACAAGTAGAAGTGAAGGTCATGCATGTTGTCACTTGTTCATCCGATGAGAGACCCCAAGGGTTCCAAGCTAGACTTCTATAGAGTCAGAAGAAGCTTGATTCTTTTATGGAAGAAGAGAAAATCTATTCTAAGAGAGCTACTCTACTGTAGTAATGAAGAAAATGACATGTAATACTAAATCACACCATATCCTAATTAACCATTTAAACAGCTATGCTAAGCAGGATTGCTAAATCAACACTAACCTAATGCTACTATCTAAGTTACAGAAGTAAAGAGCATCAAACTAAACTAATGAGCAAGAAAGGAAGCTAAACTAAATCTTTCTTCACTTTCTTTCTTTTTGATGATCGGATAGTGTTAGAGTCTGATTGAATAACCAAATCGAATCTCAAAAGTGGTAGCGTTTAAATCATATGCAGAACAAAGTTCGGGAAGGAGTCAAGCGGAAAATCAATTGAAGATCGAAATCAGCGAAGGGAGGACGTTACTGAAGTAGCAGTGCATAGGAACCATTGGATCGATCAATGAACAGTAAAAATGGAAGATGAGCGGCGGAGATCTTATCGCAGGAGACTACGTGAATAGATGGATGAATAGGATGAACGGCAGATGAATGGTGGAGATCTTATCGTGGGAGATTGAGTTAATAGATGGTTGATCAGGATTAACGAAAGATGAGCGGTGGAGATCTTATCGCGGAGTTTAAGTGAATCGATGGATGAACAGGATTAATGGGAGATGAATGGCGGAGATCTTATCACAGGGGATTAAATGAATAGATGGATGGATCACATTAAGTCATGTGGCGATAGAAGGAAAAAAACGTGTGGAATGATGGAGCGGTCTTTGTAGGTGGTAAGTAGTTTCTTGCACACCCTCAAAGTTGTGAGTGGAATTCCTAAATTTTGCACAATTAGCCTAAGGTAGTGACACATAGCATGATGAAACCACTTTTCTCACGTGCTCTCGGGTGGAAATCAGTTGTGAAATAATTTGCACAATATTGCGCGATAGTTGTTGGATCATGCAGGATTGATCAACGATGGAGATCATCCAAGCTAGTTGACGATCGGGTGATGGGATAGCCATTGGATCAAGTGAGACAAATTGACGGTGGAGATGTGGAGCACCTAAAGTCAAATGTTGAAATGAATATAGCGTGTAAGCAGTATCTCACACGCCCTAAGGGTTGTAAGCTATATTTCTAAATTTTACGCGATTAGCCTAATTGAATGACACATAGCATCGGAAAACCACATTTCTCGCGTGCTCTCAGTTGGATATCGATCGTGCAGGAATCCACACGAGATTGAGCGATAACAGTTGGATCATGTAGGTTTGATCAACGGTGGATATTGGCCAAGCTAGTTGGTGATCGGGTGGCGCAATAGCCTTTGGATCAGGCGAGGTAGATCTATTGGGTGTGAAGCCTGATTATCTTCTGTATTCAAAATTATCGCCTCCTTGGACCCCAGTTTTTCGCTTGTAAAATATTCACTGCAGGGGAGGTCCAGGGGGGGAAGCTACGACCTTTTGGGAGCCGCCCCCCCCCCCCCCCCTAGCAAGTGGTTTCGGGGGCAGTGCCCCCGAAGCTAAGAATAGGTGTAAAATTGCCCTGTAAAATGTTGTAATTTTGTAGTCAATCTGGGTCGTTCATTAGACGGAGATATGACAATAGAAGTTATGTTTAATTTAGGGTTATTTTCCCTAGAAGGAAACCCCTCAATATATATGAAGGAATTGTATTTCGTTTATACAGATCTGTATTCTGTGTGAGGAAGAGAGAGGATATTGAGAGAGAAAAGGGAGTTACAGCGAATCTGTTGTAGGTTGTATCTCTTCAATTTGTTGGATAATATAAAAAGAAGGATTAGTTGTTTCTTTGTGTGCACATCCCAAACTGGGTGAACCACATATATCTGTGTCTCTCTTGTTTTATGTGTTTTCTGTGTTTATATTTCTGCAATATTTTATGTGTTCCATTGCTCTGTAATATATAATTTTCTAACAAGATCAACAGTGGATATTCGGAGCACCTAAAGCCAAACGTTGAAATGAATACGCACGTGGTTGACGGTGATTGGCCGGTTTGTTGTGGATCGGACGGTAAGGAAATCTATAGGCATAATCTGATTAAGACATGATTTATTACCTTCCACATATATTATGCATCGAGAAAGTGTTGAAGGAAATGAGACTATGACTGAGATCTTATTACAGAAAGAAAGTGATGGAAAAAGATGACGATGAAATGAACCAAGTACTAAATCAAGATGACAAACTCCCAAATCTCATGCGAGAACTAGAAATCTGTGTTTTTTGGGTATCTGAAGGGTCTCTTCCTCAAGTCATGGTCCCAGAGGGAGGAGGTGAGGCTGAGACAACCTGTTGACAACCTTATGGTGATCTATTTCTCCTTGCTAACCTGCTAATTGAAAGAAGGAAAAATGGAAGCAAACTAAAACACAACCAATCTACACTACACTACTGTAATGGAAATGCAACTACTTAAGAAAATGAATGATTATACCATGAATCTATGCGCTACACTGTTGTAATGGAAATGTAGCTACTTAAGCAAATGAACGATCAAACCATGAATCTACACTAGCATACATGTACAATAAATAGGAGCCTTAGCTGCTAGGGTTGGGCCCTAACCCAAGAGCTTTAACCCTCTAAGTTAACTCAGTGCTGGCTCAAAACAAAACTCATTCTTATTATCAAAATAATGGATTACATCCAAAAACTGTCACAAGTCTTGCAGCTCCAAAATAAAATAGAGTTTTACAATCCAAAAGTCCCAATCCTACTGAGGTCCTAGGCCTCTCTACTTATACGACTGATGTCTCCAATGACTTCCTTAAAATTAGGGAGGCTCGGCCCCCAAACTCGAGATAAACTTGTGCTTTGACTTTCATTTGCTTGGTTGCCTTCTAGTCCTCATGATTTGGCTATTTTCACTTCGAGCTGATGCGGGAATATTCGAATGAAGGGTTAGTAAATGAGGAGTATTTACCTGCTATCATTCCTCTCCCTTGTCCCATTCAAGTTTTGACCAAGGTCTTTGCCAAAATTCCTTACTTTTATCCTTTAATCCTACATTAAATGCACAATAGACCACAAAGAAAAATATCCAACTCTAACTCATCTCATAAACAAAATATAATCAAAAGTACGCAATAAGTTGTGAGAATAGTTGGTTTGAATAAGCTAGGAGGTGAATTAAGGCCCATATAATTACCCAATGATGAGGCTCATCACGTGCACCAACATTCATGCACTAGTTATGCCTACACCAACATGCCTGCACCAATTTGGGGCTTTCATACATTGATACATTTCTAGGAAAATATGAAAGAGATTTTTGTTCAAAATATTGTTTGAACACTTTCACATAACCTGAGATATGCCCAGGTCATATGGATTTATGTTTAGGAAATAATTAATGTCTCTGCCCCAAGTTTGTTGTAGTTTCCAGAGTGCTAACTTCCAGCTCGATTTCCATGCAATTGAATGTGAGTAGAGAAATTCTAGAACATGGGTTTTGGTCCCAGTATAGAAAATTGACTAAGCCTCAAAAATATTTCGAGGTAGTTTTATAAAAATAAATTGTTTTTCCATAATTTTAGGATCTCAGATCTAAAACAGTCTATTTAGGGCATGATTTCCGAGGCAATGGAGCTGAATCAGAAAACTTTGAGAAAGGTTTTTTTTTTTTAATATAACAATCTAGGTTTCCTCCAAACAACTTTCCCAAATTCGTAATGGTTAAGGAGATACGCAAAGTTCTTTGGAGGCATTTTGTAAAAAAAATGTTTTTTTCATAATTGCATAAAATGGCCAGAATTGAGAAATTCATGTCAGACCTTCATTCCTTCAATAGATAAATGGTTGTACTGATATTATATTCATGAATATCATTTGGGATTCAATCCCCATGTTGTTTTTTAAGGAAACTATCATGTAAAAACAATATAAAATAATAGAGTTACGTAGGTGTGAGGAGGATGGCACATCGTAATTTGTAAATCACATTGTTTACAGCATCGAGGATCGATTCTGATTGTGTTGGATGGGAGGAGATGCGCGCTTAGTGGGATGATCCCTAGAGGGGACCACTAGAGCAGCACTGCATTATTCAATGAATTTTGTAACAGGACTTTTATACAAATTTACTTGGCATTCGATTATGAGTTCTTGTTTCTCCTAAATGTTTTAAGGTTGTGCTTTAATTGTTGCAAGGGCAATGAGCTGGGTGGTTGGGCCCACCATCCAGTCCGTTGCCCCAAACCTCCTAATTTATTTTGCTACATTTTTCTTTGCATATTTATTAGAATTATTTGATTTCAATTTACATAAGATTTTCTTTTCATGATTGATTTCATTTCTACAAAATCAGTACAAGCACGCGACCGAAGCACGCTTCTTGCACTAGTGCATTTCTGGTTCTGCAATTTCATTTCATAGCTCTTGTTTCAGTCATTTAATTTTCAATTTCATTCCAAAAGCTTAATTTTACTGCTCAGGTTATTTAAGTTTAATATCAATGCTTTTGGATGTATTTTCATAAAGGTTGAACTAAAGTAAACGATGAATGTTTTAACTACGTCTCTTATTTATTATTACAAATATTTACCCTGATATCATTACTGCATAACAAAGTTTATTTCCAGAATGCAATGGTGAAATAATTGTTGAGTGAGAATTCTGGTTAACTTAACTTAACATGTATTTATGATTGCCTTTGAATATTATATGAGATTGATTCCTGCACTTTCGTAGAAAAAAGTTTATTCCTACACTTTTGCAAGCAAATGCCAAGAACAACATAAGGAAATATTGTGAATCTTGTTGACAAAACGCTCACAGAATTCTTCATTATAATTAAATGTTGCATATATTATAAGGAAGTATTTAATAAATTCAATCTAAACAACACGAATTATATATTGGTTCTTATTGCTTATTTCTCTTACAACTAAAGTACTGAATTGTCTTTAAGAGAAGCAGTGCATTATTATTTTGATTCTTTTCTTAGACTAGTTGGAATGAAGTTGTCGTGTGATTTCTAGTTTCATGTTTGCAATATAGCAGTAATTTTTAAGAGATTTTGCATTCTTTATTTCTTGAATCGCATTCTTTTGAACGGGCATACATTCCTTTGTCCCCTGAACAACTGAGGAAGACTTACTACGAGAGTCATCTCAACCCAAAGGAAGAGCCAGAAGTAGATTCCTGAACTGTGTTTTCAAGAGTCTTGTTCCTTTTTCCTGAATGATGCTTCTTTTTAATTTCTTGCAAAAGCTTGGTTTTTATTTGACAGATCCCTGAGGTCATATTCTAGCATATATTGTGCTACACCTCTAAGTTTACTTACCCGCATTGAGAAATTAAATGTTGGTGTAAATCTTGCATTTATACCACCCGATAAAGGGATGTTGAGAAATTTCACCTTAGTGAAATGCATAAGCAACCTGATGTGATAGGTGTACAGCCTAGAAAATCTACCCTCACACATGAAATATTTCATGATGATTTTCATCATGGGAGAAAATTTTTCCAGAAGGTGACCAAAAGGAAAAACCCTCTTTATGTCATTTTTGTATTGTGCCTTGAGAAATGGTTCATATTGTTGGGTATCTATACCTTTGGTCTTAAACCATTTTTTACCCATATTGGGCATCCCTGTGGCTGCAGCAGTGATGTCTGTGGAGAGGGTGAAAGTTACCCCTGCAATGGTCTCTTGGTTGTCTTTGATATTTGATATGAAAACCTTGGTCAAAGTTGGGTTATGCTTTACTCTTTGAACCATTTGACAAAAGTCAAAACAGCCTACATGTTTGAAACAGACTACTGTCATGGGTGAGGCCAACAACTCTTTAGTGTCTGATGGTTCCTATCTCAAGACTTTCCCTCCCTTCTTGTATTTTTTCTTGTCTTCACCTATGGTATTTCCTTCATCTTCTATAACATTCCTTTCTTCCTCCATCATGTTTTTTTAGTTTAGAAACCCTAAGGGAAAGGTGAAGGGAAAGGGAGTGGGATAATTGTTTTAGGGAATTGGTATAGGTTATGGGAAAATTTAGGGAAGTGAGGAAGGGAATTATAGAGCTTAGGGAAGTAATGAAAGGGAAAAAGGTTTAGGGAGATAGGCTAGGGAATTTAATTACAAGGATGTGAGCTGGGAATGTAGATTTAGGGTTTTTAAGAGGAATGCTTGGGTATGAAAATGAAAGAGTAGGTAGGGATTTAGAGGAATGGTATAAAATTCTAAGGGAATAGATAGGGTGCAAGGAAACTAGGGTTTCAATTTTTTTTAAATAAATTCAATATTTGAAGGAAGATTCACACCATAAATTTAAATCACCAGAGGAAGAGTGAGCTAAGAGTATGCCACCTACTTGCCAATGAAAACCAATTTATGTTGTCACATTGTGGAGGCACCTGGAGATGAGCTTTGAGCACTTGGAGATAATCTTGGAGCACCTGGAGCAAACTTGCTCTGTTCTGGACAAAACGCAGCAATACAGGGCAAAGCGCAATGTCCAAAGGCAAAGTGTAGCACTTTCAGGGCAAAACAATTTTTAGCTTAATGAGATGGAGAGCTCGATATTTTGAAAATGAGAATGAATGAGTTAGGCCCTCAAAAATTTATTTGATTATGAAGAAATAAGTGGGACCACCAACTTCCTTCAAATTAAAATTTCTTCTTCAAAACTTTGCAAATGGTGGTGGACCCACCATAATAGTTATGACTTGGACTTTGACATTTCAGCTTCATGATCTCATGATGGTATTTCATTTTAATAAAATGAAATAAAAAAAACATGACTACAAACTTTAAGTACCAACTTGATCTCTACTATTCCTCATAAAATGAAATTTAATGGTAAAAAGACCAAATTTTAGGGATTAAACCTAATGACCTAGTGGTGACCTAACATAGGCTTATTAAGTGAATTTTGAACAAAATTATTATGGGACTCTACTAAAAATGATTTGACTTGACCAAGATGGTATCTTATGACCATGAGACTGAAAGGAGTAGTAGAGAATGACCTTCCTAACCAGTGATCAAATTTTTATTGAAAAACTTTTTGAAACTATAAAAAATTGACCTGAAACCCTAAAAATAACTATGTAAAAGTATATTTGATCATCAGTGAATGACATGACTGATAGGCACTAACATTGGCTCTAGTCGGGGATGGAAGCTCCTTGGAGGTGTCAATAACATCCTAGACCAAGTGGCCTATCCATTGGGCAATGGAGTTAAACTGCCTTAGACTTGACTCAAAATGAAAATTGACTTGACCAACTAACTTTGACTCTAAAGAAAAATAAAATCAGTAGCTACTCAAAGAAGCCTTATGGCATTCTCCTTGGGCTTCAAAATACTATGATAGCCACTTGACACTTGAAAACAAAATTAAACTGGTATATATAATGATGGTGAGAATTTGCAGAAATTTTTCAAGTATGGTAGTGCTTGAGAAGCCTACCATTGATCGCTTCTCCTGAATAATCTTCTCCATTCATCTCCTCCAATAGAAAAGAATTCTTTCCTCTGAAAGTTTAGATTCGGTATGATCCTTTCCATAAGTTTTCAAACTTGCCAAGTTTTCCTTTTTCTTCATTCCTAGCATCTCACTGAAGAACTACATCTCCCAAATTGAAATTGTCTTCTTTTGTCTTGTGATCATAGATCTTCTTGATCCTTTTTTGAAGTTTAGAAGTATTTTAAAGAACTTCCTCCCTTATTTTCTGTAAATGGATCATCTAATTTATCCTTTGCTACATATCATTTGTTTCATTGTCCACTTCCTACATAATTTTCATGACCGAACATTAAGAGATGAAGGAAAAATTGTATCAACGTTGTACACCAACTGAAAAGGAGACATACCTATTGATTTCTTAGTACTGACTCTATCTGCTCATAAAGGATTAATGAGCTTCATGTGCCAGTTCTTCTTATTGACTTCTAAAACCTTCCTGATGATGTTGATCAAAGATTTATTAAATGATTCGGCCAGACCATTCCCTTGTGGATGATAAGCAGTAGAATGTCCCAATACAATATGATATTTTGCACAAAACTCTACCATCCTCTTTGACTTGAAAGCAGCAGCATTATCAGTGATTATCTTTTGCGGGCAGCCAAATCTAGACAAGATATTAGATTCAATAAATTGAATGATAACAGATTCAGTAGCTTGCCTGGTTGGGATTGCTTCAATCCATTTTGTAAAATAGTCTGTGGCTGTGTTGAAGCCCCAAAAATCAGGTCTACAACAAGGGGGATACCCACCCAGTCCGGACCTTGGTTAGCAACTCCTTTTCCAATTGGTATAGTGGGTCCGACTGGGGATATGGGACTAGTTTCCCAATTTATGTGTGTGTGTGTGTTGAGAATTGATATTTCCTTTCTAAAAGTTCCTAAGTGAGATGCTCTAATTCTAA
>APFE031001697.1:0-40573 GCA_000404065.3 Pinus taeda | reverse complement strand
TAAGTGCCCACACTTCTTCATCATTCTTCCATTCCTCCCTTGCTTCATTTATCCAATCTGGTTGGATAATAGAAATGGCGCACAACAATGCTTCCACAGCCTCATCCTTTCTTGAGAGTGCATCTGCCACCACATTTTGCTTCCCTTTTTTGTAGATGATTTCAAAGTCATAACCCAACATCTTTGTGACCCACTTTTGTTGCTCTTCAGAGGATAATCTTTGTTCTAAAAAGTATTTAAGGCTATCATGATCCGTTTTTAACTTGAAGTGTCTTCCCATTAGGTATGGTCGCCATCTCTTAAGTGCATGGAGTATTGCCAACATTTCCTTCTCATAAATAGCTTTGTGTAAAAACTTTCCCTTGATTGGACGACTTTCAAAAGCAATGGGTCTTTCATCTTGCATTAAGACAACACC
Organism: Pinus taeda; assembly: GCA_000404065.3. Classification (NCBI taxonomy): domain Eukaryota; kingdom Viridiplantae; phylum Streptophyta; class Pinopsida; order Pinales; family Pinaceae; genus Pinus; species Pinus taeda. Next base: position 40,155 of record APFE031001697.1, on the reverse strand, counting down.
AATTCCATTTCCTGAAGCATCACATTCCACAATTAAGGTTTTTGTGAAGTCCGGTGTAGCTAAGAGAGGTGCTTGGCACATTGCCTCTTTAAGATGTTCGAAGGCCTTTGTTGCTTCTGGAGTCCATGAAAATGCATCTTTCTTCAATAGTGTTGTTAGAGGTGCTGCTATTCTCCCATAATTCTTAAAAAACTTGCGATAATACCCTGTCAACCCGAGAATCCTCGCAGATGCTTTATGGATGTGGGGATTCTCCATTCCTTAATGGATTTAATTTTGCTAGGGTCTACCTTAACTCCTTCATGAGATACAATATGACCCAGATATTCCACCTCTTGTACTCCAAAGAAACATTTGGATCTTTTTGCATATAATTGTTTCTCCTCCAATAGTTGTAGCACCCTGTCAACATGTTCAACATGATCCTTCCAAGACTTGTTGTAGATTAGTATATCATCAAAAAATACTAACACAAATTTTCTAAGGAATGGTTTGAAAATTGGATTCATCAAACCTTGAAATGTTGAAGGTGCATTGGTAAGGCCAAAAGGCATGACCAAAAATTCATAATGACCCTCATGAGTTCTAAATGTTGTTTTTGGAATGTCTTCAGTCTTCATTCTGATTTGATGATATCCTGAACGAAGATCCAACTTGGTGAAGTAAATTGATCCATGCAATTCATCCAGTATTTCATCAATGATAGGAATGGGAAACTTATCTTTAATAGTGAGCTTGTTGAGCTCCCTATAATCTAGACACATGTGCCATGATCCATCCTTCTTCTGCACCAATACTACTAGAGCAGAGAAAGAACTTTGACTCAATTGAATTATACCAGCCTCTAGCATTTCTGCAACCATACGTTCAATTTCACTCTTTGGGCATAGTGATATCTATACGGCCTGAATGTTGGAGGAACACTTCCTAGAATCAGATGAATATCATGATCATGATGATGCATTAGTGGGAGACCTTTGGGAATCTCAAATACCTTGGAATGATTGTCTAAGACTTTTTGGAGATCTAGAGAAATAGATGATTCCAATCTGGAAACAACTAGTGAACATAATTGTGCAATTACACCTCCTTGTTCTTTCTTTAGAAGCTTTGTCATACCATTAGAGCTGATTATCTTTCCTGGTTTCCCTGCAATACCCCTTACTTCAACTTCCTTTCCTTCTGCAGAAAACTTGATGAAAATTTCTTGAAAATTAAAAGTTATTGTACCCAGGGATTGTAGCCATTGGAATCCTAGTACAACATCAACACCTCCCATTGGAATGGAAAGCATTGGGCTAGTCAATACTTATTCTCCCATGGATAGCTTGATATTATGGCAATTTACAGAGCAATTTATTGTTCCTCCATTTGCAATCATCACTTGACACTCTGGTGCTGGATATAGGAAGCAATTCAATTCTTTTGCTACCTTACAATGAATAAAATTATGGGTGGTTCCTGAGTCAATCAACACTATTACCTTTTTCTTCTTGATTTGCCCTTCTATCTTGATGGTTTGAGTAGTGGTAATTCCAGCCAATGCATTACAAGATATGGTCAGATTCATTTCTTCTTTCTCTAGGCTTTGTTCTTGGAGTATATCCTCTGCTTTCGACCTTTCTTGCTCCTTTTCTTCTTCCTCTTCACAATCTATGTAGAACAATTTCTTCTTAGCACATTTATGACCTTTAGTGTATTTTCTATCACAATTGTAACAAAGCCCTTTTGCTCTTTTTTCTTCCAATTGTTGTGGTGTCAACCTTATAGGTTGTGGAAGACTAGGGGCAACAACACTTCTGTCTTTATAGTTGTGAGTGGTATGCTTCCTGGTTGCCATAATTTTTCTTTCCATTTTCTTGCTAACATGAATGCCTTCTCTAATGAATCAGGTTCCCAAAGGCGAACATCATGTTGGATATTATCCTTTAAAGACCCTATGAACACATCAATCCTATGCTCCTCTGGAATATCTTTTACCCTTATGTTCTATTTTTGGGACTCCTCAATGTGCTCCATTATTGAACCCTTTTGTTTGAGACTTATCAATTGACTAAAAAAAGTGTTTCTTTTTGTATCCTCATACTGTGCTATCAATTCTTCCGTAAAAATTGCCCAAGTGATAAATTTTTTACGAGAGCGAAGCCATTGATACCATACAAATTTATTTGGTTCCAAATATAAAGTTGCAATATGTACCTTTTGTGTGTTTTGCACATTATTGAGATCGAAAAATTGCTCCATCTGTAATATCCATGTTGCGGGATCCTTGCCATCAAACTTCCATATCAATTTTTGGAATATGGTTGGTCTTCAATCCAACATTAGAGTCTATGATATCATGATTAACATTTCTTTTGTTCGCATCATGAGTTTCCTTTACTACCTTTTCACCATTAGTAAGTATTTCTTGTAGAAAATTTTTCATATCTGTCTTCAAATCTGCCATGCCTGTCTTCAAATTTGTGTTCAAATCTATCTTCAATTCTTCCATGTCTGTCTTCAAATCTATCTTCAAATCATCCATCTTAGTTTCCACACCCTTTATCTTATATTCCATGCCATTTATCTTAGCTTCTGTTAGCTTTTGTGAGCGTGACATTTGTTGCACCTGTTCTTGTAATTTTGATATATCATGTAGCATTTCTTCCTCTTCTTCATGAGTCATGCTAGAGATTTCAGGTCCCTTGCTAGGTGTTTGTATTTTCTTTCCTCAGGGCATCATTTACCAATAATAATGCTCTACTAGCCCTTTGAATTCCTTCAAAATAATTTTCAAACCAATCTTAAGAAAAAATTTAAAAGAATCTACACACTTTTTTTTCACTTTGTGGGAGCTCGATATTGCCTCTCATGTATCTTTGTCCTTTCAAAACATCCAGTTCTGAAATTGTGACCTGTGGTAGCCCTCTATGTCCTCTTTGCATTGCCACCAGTCTAATCCAAATTTGATTCTCCAAGGAAGAGTTATGCGAAATCTCCCACAGTGACCTGATTATAGACTAGTTCAGTAGAGTGAACTTGTACGACATTCCACGAGTCACTGTTTCGACCTTTAGCTCTGAAAAATATATAGAAGAAACTACAATATGTCCTCTTTCTGTACCTTCTGACGAAATTTCAATCCAATGCTCAGAGAAAACGTTATGACGATTTTCCCCAGGTCTCCTATTTGGAATGTAATTCAGGATTCTGCAAAAAGACCAACTTCCTCAGATCATATCTCCGCAAATATAGCATAAAAGATCTAAAATTCAGACCCGAGATTTAGCACGATGTCTTCTCAAATGGTTTTTTTTTTCAACTTCTGAAACGTCGCAGAAAAATGTTATAGCAAAAATGCCACTATGACCTGTTTGGAGCAGCGAAACCCTAGAATTCAAAGCTCCGATGTCAAATGTTATGAAACCAGCTCAAGAAAAGATAGAAAAGATAGATCAACGCCTTAGAATTCAGCCTCTTCGAGGGGGAAACCTCATTTGCATAACATAAATGATCAATTCTTCGATGATTCAAATGACAAAACCTCCTTTCTATATATAGGAGTCTAAGGAGTCACAATATAACCCAACCGACCTAACAATAATAATATAAAGCCACAAAAATAACAATAGCAATATTAATAAGGGGTATAACTACAATATTAACAAGGGGTATAACTACAATATTAATGGGGTGTTCACTAGTATTATAGGGACCCAACAAGGAGGCTCTACCAAAGAATCTATTTCATTGTCTATGGGATGAATGACATCGTCTTCCTCTAATTCTTATTCTATTTCCCGAGTCATCTTTTATTCCTCTAGCCTCTATTTTTTATTCTCCACCCATGACTTCCTTCAATGTTCCTCTTCTACTCTCCATCTTTCCTCTTGTGCTTCCTATTTTGGTTTTAGCAATTCATCTGCTTCCTCTTCTCCTCTTCTTCTTTCTTAGTCTTTGCCTCTAATTCTCTATTTTCCTATTTATATTCAATAGATCCCTTATTCAATGGATCAAATGTCCATTTCCTGCTACTTTCTATCATTGGATCATGCTTGGTCCTTTTTCCAGGAGTTGTAATCCTTAGTTGATCAATTACTTGTGGTGCCTCCTATACCTATATATCTTGAGCTAGTGGAACGTGGGGGCAACCGACCTCAATTATTGGATGTGTATTTCTTAGTGCATTGTACCAGTTCTTCACCTTTTAATCTTCTACAATATTCATTGATGTATATCCCCAAGAAAAACCAATTCTAACAATGTTTCTTGCACACTTCCTGGGGTCATACCCATGAAAGTCCTTAACTACGAAGTGCAAGTTCTCAAGCTCTTGTATTTATTCATATACTACCTTGTGGTTCTTCAGCTCATACATTCAAATCTTCAAAGAGAAAGTGGGACAGGGGGTCTTCTTCCTTCTATGAAGAACTCTTGAAAATCCTTTATTCAACTGTTAAACAACTTCTTGCAAGACCACCTTGTTAGTCACATATTGTGGCATAACATGAGGAGAAATATGGCATCCAAAGTACCTAATATATGTACCTTCTGGTGAAAAAAAGCAATCCATGATATCATGTAATCACTCCTTCACTTGGTCAGTCATGCAAAGGAGGATCAATTGCATATATCATCTGAAATATGACTATGGAGAAATGCTCTGCCAATTTGTCACATTCCCCTCTAAAAATCAAATTTAACAACAACATGTAATGGAAGTAAAGTGGAAACTTATCCTATGGGGTCCAATTCCATTACATCCCTCGGAATTCATATTCAGCATAGATCCCATCCAATAGAAATGTTGACATATAAAAATTTGGTGCCTAGTTTGTCCTTAGATATGCTTTAACCTATCCAACATGATGTTGCAACTCAAAAGAAAGTATCTCTTCCCAATTGAATATTTCTCCATGGGTAACAACCAAGTTAAGCATAAATATCCAATTCTCTTCAAATATTTCAGTTTTCTTCGATCTATGTAATCTATAACACACAACAATAATGTACTGGTACACCTCCCTCAAAATCCTAGTCGGGTAAACTATAGATGGTTGGTGTCATAATTTGGCAAGCTCTTGACACTAAGACTTGATGATATCACTTGTGTCAATATTGGCCCATCTAGTGTAAATGTTGTTGTTGGCATATTTTGTGGGATTCATATAATTATAATAAGTTTTCATATCCTCACCATATTATGTGGAAAGTTGAACACCATGTTCACTATGAAGCACCATATCTAAATCATCCATGTGTGACAAAATCAATTCAATTACCTTTGGACAAGGTATGATTTGGAACCTGCATGCAATTGTGCGTATCCTAGAACATTTGATGTAGATGTATCTTACTTATCTTCCAAGTCTTCACGGAAAATGTTTTGCATGAATGTGTCTTTAATATCTTTCCATGTTACCTTGGTAGAATTGTATATGAAACATTGTGTATCTGTAAGAATAGGAATTTTAGGCTTTGGAGCTTCCACTGCTTCTTCAATGCTTTCTACTGAAGATTATTTTGAGGCTAGGTGATAGGTAGTGGGAGGCATCATTCCAATATATGATGAAAGAGTAATGATACTAGTATTTGTAACACCTATACGTGGAAGCACAATCATGCCGACAAATATTAGCTTTATGAAATATTCTACCTATTATTAGAAATAAATTTAAAGAAAATGTTTAGAAAAGCCATCAAGGATAGGTAAAAATATATGCCTACCAAATAAGGGACATGGTTACTTGTACTGGTGATAAATCTACATCAAAACAAGGAGGGAACATTTTCGGATCATGAAGGGAAGATCAAGGCTCATAAGAGACCTTCAAGTTGTGCTCATGCACTAAATCAAGAGAGGGGGATCATCAAGGGTGCATGGTGCACTGTTGAAGCACAAATAAAATCATTCGTGGGTTTTGGTGCACTCATGCGCTAAAGGATACTAAGGAGGGTGAAAGGGAGTACACAAAAGGGACAAAGGGGTTAGGCTTCAGGCCTTCCCAGTGCACTCATGCACTCAAGAGGAATAGAGAGGGAACATGGCAGATAGTCGAAGCACTATGGAGAAAACACTTGTGGCTTCAGGGTGTGCTTATGCAATCAAGGAGGGCACGCCAAAGAGTGCACTCAAGGGGAAAACTTGACTTTCTGGGTGTATTTTGTTGAGGCAGTTAGTCCTTCACCTCTAGAAGTGTGATTTGGCTTGGAATGGATCAAGAACAAGTTCAACAATGAGATAAAATGATTGATATGCTAAGAGGAAGGATCTACACATTCTTATATATTTTTTCGCAATCATGACTAGAATATGAAGAGTTAGAAATTGTAAATAGTCACAACCTGTGACAATTATTTGACACTTGTACAAGGAGGAATGAACTTAAATACCAAAAAAGAAATTGAAAAGAAGTGAAATTCCAGCAAGGAAAGCAAGATCCACAACAAAATTATTGAAGACAAACAATAGAAGCGACATGAAAAACTCACTTAGAATGAAAGTCAACAAAGAGCTCCTTAATCCAAAGAAGTGCACTCAACCCATATGAGAGTGATTATGTGCAAGAATGTTTAGCAATATCGATTATAAAGAGATTACATGCAATCCATTTCGTACATGTTTTCCACTTGTCAATGGTTGAATGAGTTAGTTAAGTGAAGTGAAATGGCCTCATATTTTCTAGGAGTGTTCCCACATGAAAAAAGAAAATCACATGAATGAGTTAAAGAGTGCACAAGTCTTTAGGTCAAAGGAGTGTGCTGAAAGGAGGGTGCACTGACTAAGCATGAATGGGTGCCTCCACTAGGGCACATTTATTCATCCGGAATAAGTGCGTTCAACATTGGCGCAAATCTTCATCATCTTGGAGTGTGCTCAACAAGGGTGCAACTATTCATAATATTGGAGTGAACTTTTGCTCAAGGAAACTGATTTTTTCTTGCTTTTCTGTGCGTGTGTTGCGTGGCAAACAAAGCTATTTACCAAGTTAAGAAAAGTTATATCTTCATCTATCTGAGGATAAGATAACATAAGTGCTCTTAAGGATAAGGTGAAGACACTTAGAAAACATTGACTTAGGAGGAAAAAACACTTAGGGAAAACATCGGGATAATCAATCAAACAACATGAAGACACTGGATAACTTGGAAAGGTAGCTCACCTAGGCTCCAAAATTGAGTTAGGCAAAAATTTTGGAGGGCCATTTTCACAACGATAACAAATACATACCCCATCTTCCACACATTCAAAGCTCCACACAATGAAACATAATAATAATAATAATATATTAACATTAATAATTTAACATTAATTTCCCTATGCATGCCCAATTCTCCCAAAAATACCTTGTCCTACACAGTAAAATATTTGCACAATGAAACATAATAATATTAATTGTCATCTTCTCCCATGCACACCCCATCCTTCACAAAGATTCAGTTCAAACAACAATTCTCGGTGTAATAACACATTGTTAGAGCATTCGTGAAAGCGCCCATTCTCGATAGCTCTAAAATTAGAGCTCTACGCAACTACTCTCCCACACATACTTCATCCCCCACATAGTAAAATATCTACAAAAGGAAATATTTTAACATTAAGTTCCCTATGCACCCCCGTTCTCCTGCACATACCCCATCTCTCTATACAAGGAAAACTTGTAACATTATTTTTTTCCTTGTTGAATAAATTTCCATGTGCGCCATTGTTCTCTTGCGCATTTCCTGTCACATGCATAGTAAAATACCTGCATGATGAAACATAATAATATTTCTCATTCTCTTTGACATGCTCCTTCTTCCATAAACATTTATACGATATATGATCTGGAAATGAGTAAAAGTATCTCCACAGAAAGAAACATTAAGTGGAAATTTGTATAGCCCCCTGCCCCCACAACCCATCCTACGCAAAGGACTTGAAACCACATTAGTTTTGTCATCATTGGGAAGAGTGGTACCATAACAGTGTCAATGGTAATGTTAGAGTTAGAGCACTCATTGATAGAACGATCGCTCAGAAAAATAGTGTTTTGTTTTTAAATCAATTTTTAGACAATGAAAAATACCAAAAATAAAACACTCTCCACTAAGGGAATTAGGTCCCACCAAATGTTTTTAGGTGAGTCAAAAATTAGAAATAACATTTCTAGAAAATTATAAAATTATTTTTGAATTTATGGAAAATAGTAATATTCAACAGTTTCCTGAAAATCTCGTTAAAAACAAAAAATAATGCACTATCAACGCAATTTGAGCATGAGGCGAATTATATAGTCCTTGATGAGGTAGGGATGAACATTTATTCAATATTAAACAAAAAAGTGAATATTCCAAGATTAAAGAAAACTTACAGTATGTAAAATCATATGTCCTAATTATTTAAATGTTAATTTCTTTCAGGGTTTGCAACTTCTTGAGAAACTTCTATACCTTTTCCTCTATGCAATATTTCACAGGAGAAGCTATAATTTGTAGTTTGACACTTTGACCGAATATCTCATTCTCAATTTCTCTAGATTCTCCTTGTAAACAACTAAAGCAGAGTTCTATTCATTAAAATTAACAAACCTCATTAGCCATTCCATACTTTCATGTCTAATAAAACCATCTATATCATTGAATTTTGTTACCTTTAATTGTTTAACCTTATCCAATTCAATTGCTAACATCTATCTTGAAATTAATCCAGAGTCACATGTGATACATGGACCGTTTGGATTCTGCACAATCTGTACGGCTTTGACATATTCATTTACTCTTTGATTCTCTATGTTTCGATGTTAAAAAATAATGTTCTTTTGATTCTCTAAGACCTTGCATCTTCGAGTTACTTCATTTGATTAGCATTTGGCAGTTATTGCCCTCTTTTCTCTACATGAGAATGTAAATCAAGTATTTGACTAAAAGAAAATAAGTCATTGTTCACAAAATACCTGTATCCTTCGAGATCGTGTTGAATGAACTCGATAAATTACTTAGTTATTTGTCACAAATGATCCAGATCATAAGTTGTTTGCCATGCATTTTCAACAAATTTCAATTGTTGGCATATGTTGATAATAATATATGTCTTCACCACATTAAGGAAATTGGTAGATTTAGAAAATCTCTATGATGTGCTGCAAATAGTAATTTTCGAAACTGTTGCTCGTATTTCCAAAGAAGAAATCAACAAATGACCCAGATTTAAAGCATCTTCTAGATCCTTTATTCTTGTTTGTAGGCTCAAGTTTTCTGCTTCTTGTTGACTAAGAGAGTTAGCGAACACGTTACCGGTAAGTTGGTGTAACTCCATGACCAAAATGGTTGCGACTCCAAACAAATTAATATTCATTTATCTTTGTTCTAAAACCTTATTATTTTGAAGCTTTACCTTTTCAATCTTCATTTTTTTATTGTTTCCTTCACACTTTTAATTTTTCAATGTGATAGAATCATCATAAAAAATAATAGATTCCTTGGCAGTTTTTTCTATTGTTTCATATTTTTATGCAAGACAAACACTAATCAAATAATGTAGCATAAAATTGTCAACTTTTATGTATATAGCTTCTTCAACACTTGTTATTTCTATAGGATTTCTAGAATTGGTTGATTCACCAGTATACATTTCTTCTAAAATAGAACTCCGATCAAGCTCTTTGTGATTCATGTTATTTTACAGCTTGTCATGAATCAATTCCATATTTACAATAAGTTTTTTCCTATTTTCACTTGATGATGAACTCACATCAATATCATTTATCTAGTATACATATCGCTCTACAGAAGCAATAATACCTTGTTTGTTGATGATTTCTTCAACTTCTACTATTAGCCCTTGATTTCCATGAGTATCGTTTATGCAACGCACATATTGATATTCAAAAAGACTGATACTTGATTGTTCCATGATATCTTCAACATCTATGATTGCCATTTTTTATGGTCAATTTTTGACATTCTTCACTCTAGTCTCTAATTTCTGGAAACAAGTTTCCATATCCAATTGTTTCCAAGTGTGCACCAAATAGACCCTCCTCATCAAAGGCGTTAATTCCTTCAACTTTCCTTAAGTTAAAACGATTCAAAATATTTGTGAGCTCTATAACATGAGCCACAATTTTCACTTGGATTTCTCCAACAATAAATGGAAAGGGAATGATTTTTTTTATCTTTTTTCTTTGAAATGTCTCTAGCCATTCAAGGTATTTCAAACATACTTCATCAACAAAATACCAATTTTAACAAATTTCAACAATAGTAATGGCTTACCTTGAAATCTATATATTTAAATTAGCATATTATTTTCTTTTTGTTCATGCATAATTTTCCTCGTAGGAAAACTTGTACCTGTCTAGATATATAATGAGGCTTTTGTCTAGTTATCATGTAACTAACTTGCATTACAAAAACATCTTGAATTAGAAAAAATTTTAAAGAAGCATTATTCTTCCATAGTATAGGATACTAGAATTTCATTGGTTCTTCAATCATATTGAATTTAGTATTACATGGAAAATCGCTAATGCTATTGCTAGTAATCAAAACTATTATGAGATAAATCATCATGAATAAGCTTTGATCTTGGATAAATTGGTTAACTGAGAAGCCAATTCATTAGAAATGATATCAACATAGTCGAATACGTGATCCTTTTTGTATTTGTGATAAAGCATATAGAGAATGAAATTTGGAACACTTGTTCTAGTTTCTTGGCCCATGACACATGCACAAAGCCAACAAAAGTCCATAAATGGTTGTTTAAGCAAAGGTATTTCTAGAACATAAATACGTAAGGAGCATAGTAACCTGGTGAAAAGAAATCCACAATAACATTAGCTTCACCTTCTTCTGAGATCATGAAACCATTTTCTTTGGACAATGCCATGTGAATATTAGCCTACGGTAACTTGAATATTCGTCTAAATTTATTCACATTCAAAGGAATCCTCTTTGCTCATAGCATAATGTTTCTTATTTCTAAATCATTTTTTTTGCACATAATTGAATGATTTCCCTAAAATAAAAACATTTTGTCACACATGCAACATTCGCTAATCGACTAGTCCAAATCTTGTTATTGTTCTTCTCCTCCATTGGAAGATTATCATAACGCTCATATGCAATCAACCAATGGCAGTTATCATCTACAACACCAAGTAAGTTAATATTATCAGCGCAAATAGCTTCCCTGCTTTGTATTCTAACCATATTCATTTCGTAGTTAAAAACACTTCACGAATAGATAATTTTCTCAACATCGATGAGCTGCACAATTTTTTATTTTTATTTTTATTTTTATTTTTTTCTGTTTTTGTATATATATTCCCTAGATCTTACTTTCGCAAATGTAAAATTTCCTCTGCTAATTGCAACTATGAAGAGCTACACAATTTTAATTATTTATTTTTATTTTTTTCTGTTTCTGTATATATATTTCCTAGATCTTACTTTCGCAAACACAAAATTGCCTCTGCTAATTGCACCTATGAAATTTGTTACACATAAAATTTGTCAATAAATAGTTATTGAAGATACCAAAGCTAACATTTACAAAAATGAGTAAAAATATAGCTCGAAACTACAAAATCATTACATCCATGTATTATGCATCTTGTTTCTGTGTGACTGTAAATTCTTTACAATAATGGAAGTTAGCTCACAAAATGTTGATAATAATTCTCTCTGCAAAAAGGTTTGTCAACTTATGCCTATTACAAAACTACAAGACCACGTAGCTGGTGCCCACTACCTAGTCATTATCATCTTTGAATTATAAATAATCTGACATACATATTTAAAAAAATCTCAAAGATGCATGTCGTTTGACAAATTATTGCAAATTGATTTGCTCTCTTATCTGCTAACCTAAATAAATCATGGTTCAAAAATTATTGGAGTTTTAAAAAAAATCCATGAACATACAAGAAAAGTTTCATGCAAAATAGGACTATGAAAAAAAGATATGCAAAGTAGCAGTGATGTATGGAGAAAAGAAAATGAAAAAACAACAACACCACTTTCACACAATTACAAGTTCCATTTGTACATTTTTTCCTATCTTTTGCAATTATACAATTACTAATTAACTTAAGTATAATAATACACTTAACAAATCTTAAATTGTTATTTCCTTGCAAAAGTTAAATTAATTACCTATTCATTTTGGACATCATGTGACAACGAATAAACAAATCTATCGTTACAACTTTTACAAAAAGAGCTAAAATTTACAAAAGTGTGTTGTATTGCATTTATAATTTATGAAATTTATTGGTTCAAAACAAAAAACGTATAGTTTTTGTAGTCTTAAAGTCACTCAAAGTATAATGAAGCATGAATTTCATCATGGTCACTCTAGTTCGAATGTGAAATATGAGCATGACATTATTGAAGCGGGAAATTTTCCCAAATGTTATCAATACTTGTCTTATTTCCAGAGATAAAATTCCTTGTTATTTCTTGTAACTGATCGCACTGCATATACTCTAATAGTTATTTACTTCTTTTTCTATTTGAATTAATGTCAATATTGGAATCTCCAATAAGTATCACCAAGTGTGAATTGTGGCTTCACTATTGATATTTCTTCAATGATTGCAGAAATAGGTACAAGTGGTGCAACATATACATTTATTATGCATATCCAACATTCGAAATATACTTACGAAAAAGCGAGTTCGATTTTGTTACTGAAAATGTTTTTCATTGATATCATTTTTATGTTTTCTTGTATGCAAGTAAGTACTCCATGAAGACAATTTGATATGTTGAAATTGAATTTATGAAATTTAGTATTGGATGGTGGAAATTTTAAATGTATTTCCTGGATACAGATAATCATATAATTCATCAAATCTTCATCACACACAATGTCATTCACATGAGCATGTAGACTTCCCATATTCAAACTTGCAATCGTTAAAGTATTTGCCCTTGCTATCAACTTCACTATGTACCATGATTTCCATGATGCTTTAATTCTGGAGTGTTTTTTTTCTTCTAATACTTTCTTATTTACACAAAAGTTCTTTTGTATTAGTCTTTGAAGAAGATACAACAATTCCACCATTTTAACACGTGACAGTGTTGTGTAAACTAGTCCATGTGTCAATATGCCACTTGGATCAAATGAAAGTCCATCTAAATTTAAACCCTGTGATCAATAAATTGTTCTAGGAAAAGCTAGTTGGATAAGAAACTGTTTGCACACTATAGATGTAAATATAATGCTATTACATGTCAATGATTTTGAAGAACACAATATTGGAGTCCAATTAGATGAAACATTTTCATCATACAGTTCATGATAGTTTTTTCTTTGAAGTTTTCTCATATCTGGATTTTAGAAATATATCCATAACGCATCAAAATTATTACTATTTTTCATATATTTTTTGCATATTCCATAAACACCATTAACAAGGCCATATTTTGTATTACAATTCCCACATATAGCTCAACAAGAGCATTCCATTTGATAAGGATTCTCAACAGTAATTTCATTGTTTTCACATACACAATAAATCATGTTTCCTTACTATGAGATTAGTCAATTATATCAATAATTGTTAGCTCTTCATGTACATGTGACATCATTTTTCCGTTATGCTTTTTTACATCCTTTTTTCTGTAAAATAGGTATGTAAAATCGCTTATATATTTTATATCTTCATTAGATTGTTGGTTCACTCGCAATTTATTATGGATTTGAACGAACTTGATATATCCTTGACACATTGTCGTGTGAAATTCATATCATTTGAATTTCTCTTTCCATAAATCATATCCTAGTTTTTTCGCATGTTAAAATTGGTTGCTGAAAAATCAAAGAACCTTTGACCGATTGCGCTTGGAACAAGTCATTCAAAATAATTACATCAATAATTCAAAAAAAATCCAAGGGAGTATGATTATTTTAGCATAAGAATTTTTCAACATGGTATAATAATGTTGAACCTATCAAAGATGCCTCATCAATTAGCATAACACGAAGTTGTTCACAATGTTTTGTCAATGTGTCTATTTGTCACATTTAAGCGAAAGATACTCCTACTTGTTAAATGGTAAATGGAATGTAGAATGCAATGTTATACCACCTGCATTGAATATTGTATTTCTTCTATATGTTGTGATGATTCCTTTTAATTGATATGGGTCATATCTTAACATGTTATTGTACAAGTGAATTAGAGATTAGAATATTGTTATAACAATAACATTTTTCTAATGTCCACGCCACCTATTACAAGTACATACAATGGGTCGTTTGGATTTTTTTCTTCTCATCCACTATTTATTTATCTATATTTTCCTATTTTTCATTAAGCATTCTCATGATGTCATATGATTTTATTTCTTCTAGTGCTTGTGTGTTATCGGGAAAACTAGTGTCCATTCAGAGCTACTAGTCCCACTAAGACGGGTAGCAATCATAGAAAAAAACAAACTAAAGTCACTTGTGTTTTCCTTTATGAGAAATAGATGAGAGAGAAGCAGAGAGTACCATCCTCAGTCTTTCACTTGGCTCCTTACTTGTTTCCTCTCCCCTTTGACAGATCTTTGCCACTCCTTCCTTACTTGCCCCGCTTCAAAGAACACCTGTAGAGTCAAAGAAACATAATACCATCAAAGCATAGAGATCTATAACCATAAACAATATAGGATCAGATATATATTAACCATCCAAATGCATATATCAATACAAAATTCAAAGATATACAAGAATATGGAGGAAAACGCAAATAGCTTTATTGATAGAGGTAGTAGAAGACAAGATTACAACCCATTGATCTGACTAAAATGCCATCCTCCCATCATGAAAGCCCTCTTCACCTCATGAAAATATAGATCGCCTAACACTATGATGTTCCACAGAGAAACCAACAACACTTCCTTGCAAGATACAAAATTCTAGCCTCTGGATTTCTAGCATGAGGGATCCATATATAGATATTTGCAGGTGGGTGAGTTAGCTTCTAGGTTTTTTATTAATGTCATTTCTCTGACAGTCCTTGGTTCCACATGGAGATTTCATGATCTCTTACTCATCCCTGGGTGAATTCAGAGAGGCAAGTGTCAAATGAGCAGTTTCTAGAAGATTCTATGGGTTTCCACCTAGCCAACTGCCTTTGCCATTTGTCTGCTCTCGCTCATCACACCCTACAGAAGGGCATTTCAGTATGCATCGCACTTTCTACATGTAGTAGGTGATATGCATTGCACCCTTAGTAGTGAGCAGTCTACATGGTCCAGTTTTTATCAGTTCTAAGTAGTTTTTGAGGGAAAACTTCTGGGAGATGATGTAATCAGCTGACCTTGTTCCTTTAGGGTGTGTAACAACACTTTTAGGGGCTTAGAAGCCCTTGGTTTATGGACAGATGAGATTGTGGTTGCAGTGCCCAAATATGTCTATAACAGTTGCCCGCTAAAGCATGAGGTTGTAAATCTTTTGATGTCTGGTGAAATGATTTATCATGAGGATCCAAAGTTTTTTGAACTGGCAGGTGACCTGTAATAAGATACAATACAATACATTATCTTCATAATATTTTCATGATCTAGCTGAGGCGGGCATTCACATGCTCAGCTTTATAAATTCATTTTCATGTACATTGGACAGACAACTGCCTGTATGGCAGACTAATGATTATGGTAGAGCCATCATCCCTTAGCTTGGATGATTATCTATGCAGCTATGATGTACATTTGATGTCTTTATTTTCCTGAATATATCACAGCCCAAATGGATGAAACTAGATTCATGTTCTTCAAACTCGTTCAATCTTCCCCCAAAGTACAAGTCGATCCATGTGAAAGGATGTTCTAACGTCGAACATGGAAAGACATCGCCTAATTACTAGCCAATGATGTAAGCTGTTAACCGACACAAGAGGAATCACCGATAATGATGATGACCCTCAAGGTGGTGCGAATACATGAGTCAATGTCGAACACCACGCAAAATACTCTGGTCGAAGGCCATTGATGTAAACTTGTAGCCTAAAGTGAGAAACTTGTCATTGAGGCATGCAAGATAGAAAGTACTGAAAGGGTTGTTCCTAAGTCGAATTCTTGGATAATGAGCTAATGTCAACAAGAAGTGACCCATCGTAGGAGGGCCTTAATGAATCCCACATCTATGACACGAAACAGAGCAAATGATTTTGTGGAGGTGAAAATGATCTGATGATACAAGCTTCAGTGTGGCAATCATGAAAGAATGAAGTGTGAAGGTATTGCAGTGGATGAGATGTAAGCTAGGTTGGTTAATTCTCTGAGCGACTTCTCTTGAACATATCGGTGACACTGAAATGGATTGGTAGCGTTAACCCCAAAAAATGGATGGTACAGAGGACCAATGGTGATATGACCGGTGAACAGAATAACCCAACCTGACTCAATCATGGTGATGGAGTGAAAGTGTCATGTTCAAGAGCGACCTGCTACCATAAGTTTCTCAAGTTTTCTTCCCAATTTTTCCCCAGTCATTGTTGACCAGTACCTCTTTATTTTTGTCAAGCTTGAGGAGGATAACATATGCTTGTTCCACAATTTTCCCTTCGGGCAAACCCGTCGCTATGTTTTAATGAGCCTAGCGACAGTGAAACTCGCTTTTGTCTACATGGAAAATTTTCTTGCTATTGTTTTAATGAGTTTAACGACAAAGATAACTCAGTCCTTTTCAATTTTAGAGAGTCTGAAAAGAGACGAAAAGAAAACTCCAGTAATTCTTTTTCATAGTATAATCCCTTAAGTCCAAAAAAGTATAAAATAATACGAAAGGGATGACTTTTCGATAGCTTTAACAAGCTGAACAAGACAAGTGCTCGATGTTTTTGTGTAATGATCCCTCAGGTCCAAAAAGATTAAAATCTAGAGGAGGGATGGCACTTCCAATCACTTTAACGAGCTAGAGAGGCCAATTGCTCGACAATCTTTTCATATTTTACAAGTCAGATGAAAAGAGCTTAAAGGGGACTCGTTTTTTGAGGAACGAGTGATGTTTCTCGATAGTAGCTGGTTCCAGGTAGGGTTTGAAACTTTTTAATCACGACAGTGTAAAGAACATGGATAATAGAATCACTCATCGCAATTGTTTCTGAAAAGGGGTAAAATATCAAATGGAGGCATATGCTTGGCTAAAAAAGAGTGGAGGTGATGGTAAGAGCATGACCAAGGCTCAAAAGCTAATGATTATGCAATCGCAATGGTTATTTACCGATAGATGTGTTCATTTTTTAATGAGCTTAAACTCTGGGGGAACATATGCTCATTGCTAGGTTTATTTTTTAACGAGCTTGAACTTCGAGTAAAACTACTCATGATAATAGTGAAAGATGTTCAATTCAATTGTCTTCTTGAACTAAAACCATTGCGATGGTCGTATCTGCCATAGCTAGATACATGTTAAAGTCCTTTTGATAGTTAGTGGTGTACATTAATGATGCTTTTATTAGGGATTCCTTTAGAGCATCAAAGGAAGCTTGCGCAACCTAATCCGAGTTGAAGGGCACTTCGTTTTTCAAAAGACGTGCATAAACTTTAGCAAGTTCGACGTAATTTGGAAAGAACCTCCTTAAAAGGTTTGCTTTCCCTTGGAGTTTCTAGATCTGAAGCAAATCTGAAGGTGGAGGCATATCGATGATTGCCTGAAACTTACATGGGTTGAGATGAATCCCGTTCCTTGAAACCATAAAGCCAAGTAAATGACCAGAACCGACACAAAACACACACTTGTGCGAATTGAGTTGTATGTTGTAGTATCGGAAACATAGAAATATTGCTCTCAAATGCTGCAGATGATTAGTTCGTTTTTGCAAATGAGCTGGAAGATCGTTGAGGTATGGTTGAACAATGTTCTTAATGTCATGGAATGCATAATTCATTGCCCTCTGAAAGGTTGCCCCTGCATTCTTCAAACTGAAACTTAATTTGTGGTACGCGAATGTGGCCCACAAACAAATAAATGCAGTCTTTGAATGGTCCTGTGGGCGTATATTTATTTGATTATACCCGAAAAATCCATCGATAAATGAAAATATTTCGCATCCAGCGCATTCATCAATTATCTGGTTGATGAAGGGTGTAGGGTAGTTTTCCTTTGGACAAGCTTGGTTCACATCCCTATAATCAATGCACACTCTAAGCGTTCCTTTCTTTTTCATCACAAGAGCAATGTTCAATACCCAATCAGTTAGAGGAACTAGGTAAATGAAACCAGCATGTAAAAGTTTTTGAACTTCTACCTTGATGGCAGCAGCTTTCTTCGGGTGCACCTACCGAAGCCGTTGTCATGCCGGTTTGACATCCGGATATATCTTAATTTCATTTTCAACTATGCTCGAGTCAATGCTTAGCATTTCTTCATACAACCATGCAAAGATATCTCTGAACTTGCGAAAGAGAGCATAATATATTTCCAGTTCTAAAGAAGAACAAGATTTGCTGACATGAATATTCTCTAAAACATCTGGCTTGGTCGAGATATTTATGGTGATAGTTTCTTTGATATTGGAAGGATATCACTCATAATCCACCGCTTTTATAGTATTTGATAGCAAATCAAAAACTGAGGGATGATCAAGGTCGTTTGAACAATCTTCATATTAATTTGGAAGATGCGAATGATGGGGGTAATCTTCCCATGGTGCCTCTCCTATCATCATTGATTGAATGATTCCTTCGTTTGTAGAATGTACATGCGACCAAGGATCTGAAGAGGTGCCATGTTCCTTAAACATATATATCCAAACACTTGATAAGCGTTGATTTGGGTTTGCTGCCCAGGGCAAGAAAATTGATTGCTACAATATTTCTATTGGGCTTGGAGGCAATACCTGGTGATGATCCATGCTAACATCATGTTCGGAAATCTTTTGAATCTTTTTGGATATAGAAGATACCATATTGCAAGTCTCCACTATGGCTACTTCCGCCAGATTACTCGGAGGTGGTAGAGCAAAAGTACCCATCAATGTAGGGTATTTTAGGAGGCCTACTCTGATATTTTGAAGCGATTGAGAGCTTCCATGGATCATCGGGATCCTTCCTGTGACTTGTGAACTGTTGGGGAGGAATGTTTGTTGGTCAACGATTGTAATTCCTCCTTGAAAAGGAAACACAATCTTTCTAAAGTATGTTGACACAACATCAGCCATAGCATAAATCCAGGGACTTCCCAGTAGGATGTTGTAGTTGAGGTTTCCATCGATAACTTCAACATTAATTTCTACTATTTTGCCCCCCGTTTCAACTTGCAAGTTACTTAAAATCCCGTATCAGGTGTATGTCCATCCATCGAATGGTTTTAATGTCATTGATGATCGCGACAAGTGTGGTGAGCCTAATGTTTTCCAGCAACTCATTAACATAATGCATGTAGATGCCACCTCATCAATAATTGTTCTATGAATAGTTTTGTTGAGGGCTTTCACAAGGATGAGGAAAGCGAGTTGTGCTGTTAACTATGGTTCATATTCTTTATGATTAAAGGCCACAAGATTCGAATCCTCTAGGTCAATCCCACCTATTGCTGATAATAGAGCTTGCTTTTGGGAGGGGCAATTTTGCAGTACGTCAAGCGTTGACATAGCGGACGACGTTTGGGCCAGATCCTCTACTATATTATAATTTTGTGCTGCTCGGGCATGAGGATTAAATGTCGATTGTGTACTACTCACTTTGGCAGCTTTATCATTAGCTCAGGAATGATGGGTGGCACAACTTCGGTTGAAGTTGTTGTTGAACTACTAGGTTGATTAGTAGCCTTGTTGTTCAACAGATGTGGATTCCCATAATCTTTATTCCTTGTCGATACCAAAGCATCATTTTGTTTCGAAATGGACAACATAAGCACTTGGGATGGGGAAGCATTGTCGCTAGCAACTAGATTGGTTTCTGGGTTTGGAAATGGATCAGTCAATACCGCTGAGTTTTTTGAGATCTTGAAGAATTTCTTAATCTCAGCTTTATGTGGACAATCTTTCATCCAATGATCCTCATCGCATATGTGACATCCCAAAGGAGGTTTCTTTTTCCCATAAGGGTTTGTAGAATATTTTTTATCAGACAAATCATCCTCATTCTTCTTTTTACTTTTCCCTTTCTTATTGCCCCCTAGTTGCTTCGGTTCTTTGCCCTTGTTGGTCGACATGGCATTAACCTCCAAGGCAAGAAGCTCTTCATTTGCATTTTGACCAGAAACCGTACAGGCTTTCTTAGATGTAGCTTTTGCGGGTTTCATGTCATAACTATCATGCCATCACTAGCATGAGAGTCTTTGTTTGATTTAGGAGGAGGAGGAACATAAAACACTGGTCTAGGAGCATCAGGGATTTTGTCGTAGAGCGTGCCAGACTAAGTATAGATCAAGTCTAGATATTGCGCATGAGCAATGAATTTCTCTTCACTGACGACTCCTCCCTTGGCCACATCTTCTATAATAGAGGGTAACAATGACTTAATAAACCATTCAACTAATAGCTGATTAGGAACATATGTTTTTACAATTCAACGATGATGTCGCCACTCATGAATATGATTAGATATGTGAATGGTTGTCGTCTGCTTAAAATTGGTAAGAAGCTCTGTCCCTGTTTCGTACCTTATTGGTAATTGAAAATGGGTTTAAAAGGTGGTGGCAAGGGTGTTGAAGTTATCGAATGAAGCTCTAGGAAATTCATTGTACCATTTCGCTACCAGACCAGTTAACGTTCGCTAAAAAAGGTGAAGCCTAATCGAATCATCATTGAGAGTGTTGGACGAACACCACAGATGAAAGGTCGTCACATGATTCGATGGATCTTCACTCAGATTTCCATTGAATTTAGGGATATTTGACAGAAGTTTATGAGGAATGGCTGGCCACCAAGTGGCATAAGCAATTGGATCATTTGTTAACTGATTTAGATCTGGTAACTCTAAAGTTGCTACAAAAGGAAACTGTTGATTTAGGTTTGGTGTAGCATACCTAGGATAAGATGGGATTGCTTGAGCTATGGGTCTTTGCATACCAGCATAATGTATTTGATGTTGATAACGTTGATAAGGTTGATGGGCATAGCCATTATGATATGATTGTTGGTAACCATTTTGAATATATGGTTGTCCATTACCTACAAAGCTTTGTTGCTCAGGTCCTCGGTAAGTTTGTTGGAATTGCGGTTGTTGATATTGCACCAGCCATGGCTGTGAGACCATTTGTTGTTGCCCAATACTAGATGTTTGACCAAGATGAGGGGTTATGGTACCCATTTGAGCCTGGGTCGCTTCAGTTAAGGATCCACTAATCGGCAACTATGATTGAGTCGCGGAGATAAGAGGCTAGTGCATTACGACCTGAGAAACTTGAGGTTGACATACAACATGAAACACTTGTACTTGCGACACCGTCACTATAGGTGGTGTAGTGGGAATATTTGACACAGGTTGATCTGGTTGTATAGAATATACAACTCTTGGTTGTTGAGGTAGTATTGGTATCCAACCACTGGATGTGATTCCAGCCTAACCTGAACTCTGTTGTGAACACCCATATGGTTGTTCTCCAGGACGAAAAAATGAAAAGGCATACTGCCACCCATATGGCGGAAATTTAGTGTTCAAAGGGAAAATTGGCCTTTGGAGACTGGACTGCCTAAATTGATATTGTTGCGAAGGATCAATTTGCTCAGACTCAACATAAGAGATTCTAGAAAAGGTTCGAGAGGAACAAATAGGAACATACCATATTGTCGAGACAATCCCTGGGTGGACTCCACCTAGTGGTTGAGAACTAGTTGGGACAAATGGTACACCAGCGAACATTGTTGGGGTGGTGGCAGGAGGTTTTGCTACTTCTATGTCAGATGACGCAATCCTAGATGTCAATGGTTGTTCAAACATATCGAGTCTATCCAAAAGATTTCCTAGTGATTCTATAGGAACTTGCGATGAAGGGAGAGAAACTTCTGAAGTAGAAGGATATAGGTGGATCCCAGTTCCAAAATGCAATGGAGTACTGGATGGCAGATCCTCGGTAATCTCTTCTATAGAAATTAGTCTAGGTGGAAGAGGTAGATCGTCAGGTCTGTAAAATATTTATGGTGCCGCAGAAGGTACAGACTCTACAGTGATAGATATTGGAGGGGTGACACCTTCCGAATCAGCCCTAGATGGAGTTGGTTCAGGAATAGAAGTGTTTACCATTACACTAGGATCAATCCTAATGTCCTCTTGTAACTACAGAAATTCTTCTGTAGAGGCAGGGATAGCAGAAATAGTTGGAGTAACTGGAGTCTCTGAGGATGTTGGAACACAAGTTTCAAACAAACCAGGAGACTTTTACCCAGTTAAATGAGTTCGCTTGGCCCGAAATGGTTTTTTGCAGAGTCAAAGATGATTGACCCATTAATCTCCACGAATGACGGGGTTTTGATTAACTTTCTTCCACGATTGCAGATTACTTGATCAAATCAAAATAAAAAAGGGGAAAAAGTGATTCCAAATTAAATGAATTTTATGATGGTTTGACACAACTTGCTTTTTCAATTTTTAAGAATCGAGAAAAAGCTAAAGATGACTCTAGTCACCTTCGATTTTTAATGAGGCTGAAGTGACAAGTGCTCATATGGACCTTTTCTTTGAAGGACTGTAAAAAGGAATGAAGGTGACTAATCTGGAAATCTAGACAGAGGGATTACCAAACCAATCACAAAACTGCAGAATACATTTTACGGTACGGAAGTCAATCTTCCCGAATGTTGTGTTTAGTGCATTGTGATCGATAGGGAGGTAGACACAGCTTTCTAAGGATAGAGGATATAGCCTATTGTGGTCTCCCAATATATACTCGATGGCACATGGGAGCACAAGTCCGTACTGGCACTTGTTGTCTCAAAGAGGAGGAATCACCCAATCTACGTTGAAAGCGATAGTTACCAGGATTTACGACGCCAGAATACATCTCTAGCCTAGACTTCTAAATGTTGTGCATTAGGTTCCAAAGCATTTTTATGTTCATTGAAATTTATTTTACAGTTGATCTTTCTAAAGAAGTTTTCCTTTAAGTTTCACCGCGTGATGTAGATATACAATCCCTAAATATGCAATCTACAATGATAAATAGTCGTTTATTTTCTTTTTGCAATGCAAATCCTAGCTACTAAGGAAAGAGAAGCGAAGTTATTTCAACATAGAGTAGAGAGCACACACTAAGATGCACTGTCCTAAATCAATCTCCACAAGCAGTGTAAATGAAAATGCACATGCATGTATTTGTTTTCCGCTTTCTTAATGTGTGAATGACAAAAAGAATGCTAAGTACAGATTTGAACTAATTTTCTTTCAAGGCAACAGTACTAACAATTTTCTTTTCAAAAAACAAAAGGAAGACTAAGATGACACTTTGCGATTTCAAATTTGAAAATTGCTTTCGACACTTGAAATACTATTAATTCAAATCAAATACAATGGAAAAAGTGTAATTGAATATCAAAAAGGGGAAGATTCTTTTCTTTGACTGAAAACGACACTTGCGACACTTTCAAATCAAAGGACAACAGTTTGATTAAGCTACTATTTGCAAAGGAGAACTGTAAATGACGAAAAATACATAAAAACATTCACAATTCTTCAAACTATGGAGGTTGAATAATGCAAAGGAAGGGAGTTTCAACAGTGGTATACTAATCACAGATAGCAAAACTACTGAATAAAGCTAAAGACAATGAAGAGAAAACCAAAATATGGAGGCAGAAACAGTCTTACCTAATCATCGCACCTGTAACACAGGGAAACAGGGATGCATCTCACATGCAGCACATGGGAGGTGTGATGCATCTAGACTGCTAATGAGAGACAGTTCGATGGTCCAGGGACAAGACTGGGTTTGGTTTTTGCTCACAGTTTTTAATTAGTTCAGGGATTTAGGCTGAGCTAATGATAGGCAGTAAACACAAAGCATAGGGGCTGATCTAATGATGTTACTTGCGCTACCCTGAGGGCACTTAATATTTTACAAGTCAGATGTTCAGTTCATGAACTAACCCGGAGATTGACTGAAGCAGCATTGATCTACTTTGTAGTTGTATAGAAAAAGCAGTTCAAGGCTAGTTGGATTAACTTCAGGCTCCATCTATAGTTTATAAAGCAAACAAATAGAAATAAGCAAACAAGCTATTCACTACCCAGTGGAGTTGTCATTTTATTATGGGGAAAACTAGTGTCCATTCAGAGCTACTAGTCCCACTAAGACGAGTAGCTACCTTAGAAACAAACAAACTAAAGTCACTTGTGTTTTCCTTTATGAGAAATAGATGAGAGAGTAGCAGAGAGTACCAACCTCAGTCTTTCACTTGGCTCCTTGCTTGCTCCCTCTCCCCTTTGACAGATCTTTGCCACTCCTTCCTTACTTGTCTCGCTTCAAAGAAAACCTGTAGAGTCAAAGCAACATAATATCGTCAAAGCATAGAGATCTATAACCATAAACAATATAGGATCAGATATATATTAACCATACAAATGCATATATCAATACAAGATTTAGAGATATACAAGAATATGGAGGAAAACACAAATAGCTTTATTGATAAAATTAGTGGAAGAGATGATTACAACCCATTGATATGACCCAGTGCCATCCTCCCAGCATGAAAGCCCTCTTCACCTCATGAAAAGCTATATCACCCAACACTATGATGTTCCACAGAGAAACCAACAGCACTTCCATACAAGATACAAAATTCTAGCCTCTGGATCTCTAGGATGAGGGATCCATATATAGATATTTGTAGGTGGGTGAGTCAGCATCTGGGTTTTCGATTAGTGTCATTTATCTGATAGTTCTTGGTTCCACTTGGAGATTTCATGATATCTTACTCATCCCTGGGCGAATTCAGAGAGGCAAGAGTCAAATGAGCCGTTTCTAGAAGATTCTCTGGGTTTCCACCTTGCCAACTACCTCTTCCATTTGTCTGCTCTCGCTCATTGCACCCTGTAGAAGGGCTTTTCAGTATGCATCGTACTTTCTACATGTAGTAGGTGAGATGCATCGCACCCTTAGCACTAAGCAATCTGTATGGTCCAGTTTTGACCAGTTCTGAGTAGTTTTTTAGGGAAAACTTCTAGGAGATGATGTAATCGGTTGACCTTGTTCCTTTAGGGTGTGTAACAACACTTTTAGGGGCTTAGAAGCCCTTGGTTTATGGACATATGAGATTGGGGTTGCAGTGCCCAAATATGGCTATAACATTGTGGTTTCTTTACAAGCTGATAAGGTCTCTCAAGAATTGATTTTTCATTTCTAGCCTTTTTGAAATATTGAATATCTAATTCAATATCGTATTCTTGATAACATTTTTCAAATTCTATTTCTTCAAATGGAGGTAAATTTATTTCTAACAATTCACTCTCCTTGTTTTCAAACTTAGATAATTTGCTATCAATATCAGTCCATGTTTTCATTATTTCTTTCATGAATTTTTTCTCGTTAAATTTTATGTATTTCTCAAATAAGAAATATGCATTCTCCCAACTTGAATATTGCTCTTCAAATACATTCTTGTCAATACGATATGGGACATACAACATTAATTGTTCTTTGTAACAGTTATTAGTGTGAATATGTTTATTATACTTTATGTACCTTATATCATATGGCCTCTTAGTGCCTCCTATTTTTTTTTCCTTGTAGTGTATAACATGACGGAAATGTTGGCATTACAATACAAGTATTGTCCTTGATGGAAACTCACACATATGACAGTTCATAGTGCAAGAGCTTAACAACAAAGGATTACAGATCAGACTCAAGAGATTGAAGAAAGAGAGTGGTTTAAGAAGTATACACAGGTCCACTTAGTCAAAACAACGTATACATGTTGGTCCACAAAACAAAAAGAGCATATACATATACACCCACTCCCATAGGAAGGAAAGCACGTACATGATGGAAAACCAAGGTTTTGGTCCAAGGTATTTGGTCCAAGGTAATGGTAATAAGTAGTTTTGGTCCAAGGTATTGGAAAAGGGCCTAAAGCTATATAAGGAGGAGAAGAACATAAGGCTAGGTGTGCAAGTATTGAATATATTATGAAGAGTGAGATCAAGAATAAAATATGCATGTTATGGGTTTATGGTGCTTTGCTTGATGTGAACTAAGGATGAACCTTAGTGGTTGATGGGGGATGAGATCTAATGATAGATCAGGATCATGAGACCTAAAATGAATTATTATTATTATATGGTTTGATCATGGATAGCCTAGATATGAATGCTAACGGATGATTTACACTGTAAATGTTCTGATCCGGGTATGACTAAAGTCTAGAAAAATTGTGATGTTTTAAGTTATCACTTTCATATCTGTACACTGGTTCACTTTGGTAAAAGCACGTATACACCCCGGTTTTGCACATCAAAGTAGCATATACATTATGAAATATGATATTTGAAGTTGCAATTTGTTATGGTTGTTGATGCATAATTTTTGGTTCTGCTCTATGTTCTGGTGATAGTATTCTGAATATTCAGATTGATTGATTGTGATTTTCTTTAGTGATGATGAGTTTTTAGTGATTGGTTTTATAGCAGTGGTGATTGATTTTGAGCTTTAATGTTGTTGATGGGTCCAGTATGAAAATTTGATGAAATGAGGTCTTCAGATTGTGGTGTTGTGTTCCAAGAGTATCCAGTCTGAAAATTTATGAAACGTGGTCCCTCGAGGAAGAGATAAGGTCGTAGCCTTCTGTAGGCTAGCGCCTACATATTGGTAAACATATCAACCAGTACAAGAGCCAGGGGTTGGAGATCCCTTTCAGTAGCAGCTAGAAAATGAGTGAAGGTAGGAGCCTTTTGTAAGCTAGTTCCTACATACTAGTAAATGGATTGGTTAGTACAAGAGCCAGGGGTTTGGAGCTCCCTTCTAGTAGTAGCTGGAAAATGAGTGAAGGTTAGAGCCTTCTGTAGGTCGACACCTATGCACTAGTAAACATATCAGCTAGTACAAGAGCTGGGGGGTTGTAGCTATGTTCCAGTAGAAGCTGGAGAACAAGAGAAGGTTGTAGTCTTCTACAGGTGGGTGCTTGCGTACTGGTATGCGTTTGCACTAGTACAAGATTGTAAACAGTTTTTTCTAATATTAAAAGAAGACAACAGTAGGTGGTTTTTGTCCCGCATAGGGTTTCCACCTTAAATCTTGGTGTTCATGTGTGTTTGTTATGTGTGATGGTTTGTTATGTTATTACTGAACATGGTTACTGTTTATGTGGTTAATGAAGTACTGATGCAATGATTAAAGATCAACAAATTATGAATTAACTCAATCATAAGTTTGTTTGATATATGTTGGTTGCCTTAAATACAGTTGCATGTACATACGAGTTACCTTCATTGAATTAGTGTATATAAATCAAAGTACGAAAATAAAAAGTTATTGATTTGACTAATACTAATTCATCCCCCTCTCTCAGTATTATTTCCAATAATTGGTATTAGAGCCAGGTTCTTTTCGCAGAAGCATGATCGCCTGAAGGAGATCCGTAGAAACAATGGGAAAGAAGCTAAAGAAGAAAGCGCCTTAGAAAAGGAAGACATCTCAAAGGAACAATGACAGTAGGAGAGACAATGAACCATTAGGTGCAAGAAAGCATTTAGATTCAGAATCACCTCAGATTATAGATGAACAAGCAAACGAAGTATCATGTACAAATTTTTGGTCTTCTAGTAATACTTTTCTTTGTTCATGCAATATTGAAGATAGTGGAAATGATCATGAAAGAAACATAGAGGCATAAGTTAAAATACTTGCAGATAAAATCAGAGATCAACAAGATCTATTTAACAAAAGGGAGTGTGCCTTCAAAGAAGAAGTTACCAGACTAAAATCTCAGTTGTAGGAAGGAAACAAAGTAAGGAAGCAGTACAAGAAAAAGGAATATCAATGTCAAAATTTGCATGATGAAGTGACATCATTAAAAGATGAATTAAATGAAAAGAGTACAACATTCAAGATAATTAAAGATAGATCTAGTTACTATGAAAGTCTTGAAGCTAAGTTCCTCTCTCTAAAGGAAGATATTGAAAATAAGCAGAATGAAGAACTACCTCAAGAAGATGAAGAACAAGAAAATGAGATTCTCAAATTAAGGTAACGAGTGGAAGAAGGAAGAAAGGATGAAGAAATCTTGAAGGAGAAATATCTGGAAAAGGCAGAGCAATATCAGGGCTGAGGTAAATATCTTAAAAGGTAAATTAGAAGAAAATGATAAACTGTTACAATTTGAAGACAATGCTAAGATTTTGGATAATATTCTTAGTAGTCAAAGGTCTCCTACCATCAAAACGGGTCTTGGTTCTCATGAATTTGTTGAAGGTGAATCTAGCTCACAAGATGAGGCAAGAAACTTTAATGAAAAATCTGAAATACTCAACAAGGAGATGTGAGGTCAACCCCACCAACAACTATGGAAAGAAAGTCTTCAAAGAAAATATTTTTCTCATAACTTTGGAAGCGATAGTCGATTATTTCCTCCGATGAATAATGTTGAGATATGCCATAATTTTGGACATGTTGCAGCAAGATGCAGAAGTAGAATGGTTCAAGACCGTCACACAGAAAGATCATCAACTTCTAGGTACTTTAAGGGATATTGTTTTTCTTGCAATATGTTTAGTCACAAATCCATTGAATACTATAGAAGGAATATGAAACATGTAATATTTTGTGCATGTAACAAGTTTGGTCACATAGAAAAAGAATGCAGGAGAAAATTTCAGTCAACATACCAAAAGGAGAAATCATCATCACACTCTAAGGTATGGAAGAAAAAGGAAGTACAACCAGAAATATGTGGCATAACATAGCCCAAGGGAAGATGAAAGTGTAAAGCTTTAGTATTCCAATTCTCATACGTAGTTATTATCAAGAGAAGTCATGTATATACATGAGTTAGAAGATGCACAGTCGCATATTTCGTGCTTTGAAGAAATGACAACGGGACAGACACGTGAAAAGGGGTCTGATATGGTTAATTCAATTACAACTTATCTATTATGTTGTAATTGATGATGGTTACAGTTTGTTGATGATATGTGGAAGTGTTTTTGGCCTTCATAGTTGTTAATAAGTTGATGAATAAATTGGTTGATGGTGATGCCTTGATGATTCTTACTGATATTTGCAATGATCAAATCTGACAATGAATAGTTGACATAGGTTCAAGGGGAGCATAAGATTCTAATAATGCATTTTTGGCATTATACATGAAGGTACTTATATTTCGTGATCCGCATAATTTTTTGATTCAGGTGACTCCTTGGATGATGGAAATATACAGGTTGTTGATCTTGATGCTGCTGACAGATGTTGATGGTACAAATCATATACGGTGTATGATAGTTGCTGATGGCTATCATGGTCTTGTTTAGATTGTCGGTCATTGTTATAAATATCATTTATATAATTGGATGTAAAGGTAATGAAAAGACCTAATTTGTAACCCCACTATGCATGGGAAGGATGATGAAATAATTTCTATTTCAATCAAGTATAAAAATTTGGTATATCCCCACTTGGTTGGGTGGATGAGTCAAAATTGGTGTATCCCCACTTGGTTCAGAGATTGATGTATGAATGAGTCATTGGTGATAGGAAGGTCATACTCACTTAGTTGAGTTGTAGAGTCATGTTATCCTTTTGAAAAATATTTTTGCAGACTCAACATGTGATCAGGGGGAGCATGGATAGTTTAATGCATCTCAGCATGTACAAAGGGGGAGCTTAATCAAAGAATTCAGCATGTGCTCACGGGGAGCATGGATAGCATAATGTAATCAAAGTGGGACAATATCTTGGTCTGCCCTTTGCCTTGATTTCAAAGGGGGATAGTGTTGTGGTGTCTCTTTTTCCATCAAGTCCAAACGAGGAGATTGTTGGCATTATGATACATGTGTTGTCCTTGATGGGAACTCACAGAGATGACAGTCCATAATGCAAGAGGTTAAAAACAAATGATTATGGATCAGACTTGAGAGATTGAAGAAAGAGAGTGGTTTAAGAAGTATGTTAGTGTCAGTCTTTCCAACCTTCCTCCAGTGATCAAATATGCTCTTACAAAGTGATTTTGAAGTGTTAACGTCAAATTTTGTCATTTCAAAAAGTTTTCAAGCAAAATTTGGTCACTAGGCATTAGGTCTAGGGTTTTCTCTCACTCTTTTCAAAGTGGCCCAAATGCCAATCTATGTAACTATTCAGCTGAGTCTATCATCATTCAGAGGGTTTTCATCATCATGTCAAGTTCCATTGGGTTATTTCACACCTTGTTCATGCTTCAGTTGTGCCTTGGCAAGTTCATTTCTCTCTCCTAGGGTTTTTATGCCAATTTCTCTTGGACGGTCAAATCATCAGCAAAACTTGTATCCAAATGTTCATGCACCTTCCCCTATCCTTAACGTACCTTATCAAACACTTCCCATCCCTTAGATCTGCCAAATTCCTCATTTTTCCACAAACCCTAGTTTCTAGCTACAACCTAGAAATTTTCTAGGTTAGGCCTGTGTTTTGCCCTTTTGGACCCTTTCCCCTCACTCAATCTCTGAGATTCCACTTTCCCCTACTCCCCAACATTCCTCCCCATTCCCAAAAATTTCCCCAAGAATTTATAAGCCCCTTATCCCCTTTATCTCGCTTCATTTCGACAAAATCCCTTGTTTCACACATCGAGACAAGTTTCACTCAAAAGTTGTTTCAGAGCAATCAAAGACGAATTTTGGAAAACTGAGAGAGGTTTTTGTCCACAACATGCCAAAAAAAAAACTCCTCCTTCACTTTTTGTACAGGTGTCATGGTTTGAGAGAAATGTCAAAGAATACCATTGCCTCAGGAGAATCAAAGACACCTCTGAAGTGACCTTGGGAAAATCAAGTTGTCTCCTAGCTTGGTTGGCCAAATGATTTTCTTGAAGGGTAAAATGCTAACTAGATACAAAGAGATTTCCAATGAGCTATCATGAGCTAAATTGGGGGTTGAGGAAGGCATTCAAAAGTTGACTGCAACAACACTCTTCCTTGAGGTAGCCTCATTTGGCACTTTTTGACCAGTCTTGGGAGATTTGATTTTTTACAGGTCAAATCAACTCCAAATTGAAACATTCCAGTTGGGTTGGAAAGTAGACTCACAGTCCTTTCCAACAAGCCTAATCTTGCTAAATTTGGCCACCTTCAAGTGCCCCAAACATGGCTCCAAAGGGGTGCGACATGTCAGGCAGGGGGCGCGACATGTCAGGCAGAATTGCCCAGAAATGCACTGTACATGTCTTGGGAGAATTGATTTTTGACAGGCACATGAACTCAAAATTCAAAAATTCCAGTTGGGTTGGAAAGGCGACATCTAGACCTTTCCCACAAGCCCACTTTTGCTCAATTTGGACACCTGAAAGTTCCCCAAACATGGCTCCAAAGGGGCGCGACATGTCAGGCAGGGGGGCGCGACATGTCAGGCAGAATTGCCCAGAAATGCACTGTACAGTCCAGAAAATGCAGATTTGACTCAATTTGACTTTTTCAGGTGAATGATGATTCTCTTTGATGTAATTATGGTAATTTTATGAAACTTTTACTCTTATGTATCTCTTCTAGAAGATTCATTCATGAAATAGGTGAAAATTAAATGAATGAATTGTTTTCCAAGTTTATAGAGGCAAGTTGTTATGATTGCCTAGTTTGTAGTGCTAAGTTTAGAAGTGGTTGAAATAGCTCCTAGAAGGATGAGATTGACCCCTAGAGGCAAGGAAAGGTGTTATATTGCCTATGTTATGTATTTTCTTAGTCATTTTCAGGGGTTGGAAGTTTGGACTCTTGAGGGAGAAGCTATCATTGTATTATTTCACTAGATTTCTGCAATTTTTGGCTAAGGAAGACCAGGGTTTTGCAGTCCTTTTTGGGATTCTTGTGGACTCATGTGTTGATGGTGTGTTTCTCAATGTTCTTTTAAGATTTTTTATGTGATTCATTTCATTTATTTACTTCTTCACATTAAACAAATGAAGTGTTAAAGTAAGAATTCATGCTTGCCATGCTCTGCTTTTAAGTTTGTTTAATTTCAATGTTTTCTACTATCTAAAGAGAATTCAAAGTTATTTTTTGCTCTCTTTAGCTCCTCACCCGTCATTCCTAATCATCCACCTCAATCAAAGGCATCAATATTGTCTCCTACCTCGCCCCAAAGAACCCCCTGCAGAAACTGTGTCCAATCCCCGCACCCAAAATTGCCATCCCCTCAATTTGCCACCAAAAACCCTAAAAACCCCAAATCAACCCTTTTGATCAGTTTACTAGCCTAAAATCAATGTTACCCTATTGGTCATCTCATCTATTGAATATTTTATGAGATATACTAGAGAGAGCCTTCTCCTGCCCCGTAGGGCTAGCTACGAGGCTAAATGGTTTGATGTAGCCTTGAGGTTTACCTGTCTCAGCCTGAGGTGAAATTTCAAGCGCTAACATACTGGCGACCATAGTGGGGATAACAACTTGTCTGTTGATTGATGTGTTTGCTTCATAAGTCTTAGACGGAGCCTGAAGTCATGCTAGGTAGCCTTCGAAACGCTTTTGCTTTGCATAAGCGGAAGTAGATAAGCGCTGCTTCAGTCAATCTCCGTGAGCTTGTGAATACAACACTTCATTTGCATTTTACCCCTAGTACATGTATCAAGTTCAGATCTGATTGTTGATGGTGAACAACGATCAGACACTGACAAGGCTGAAATCATTCACTAGCGACTCCTTTCACTGAAGAATTCAGCGATCAGTGCTTCATGGTGATTTCACTGCAGAGAGATCAGTAGCCGTGAAATTTTCAAGATGGATCGGATTGCAAGGAGATATGCTCCCTTAAGCCGAGATCACATCCCCGGTTTTCCAAATAAAATTCCAAAGGTAGATTGGTCAAGGAATTTGCCTACATTTAATGATGATGGTAAGAAGGATGCTGCTTTACATCTAGTTAGATTTCATATGCATATTCGCAAGTTAAAGGTGTATTTTCTTGAAGATTTCCTAATGAAGATATTCTTGGCCACTCTGGAAGGTGTAGCCCAATCTTGGTATGAAAGTTTACCGCCTGCTTGTATTTACTGTTTAAAGGATTTTCATGCCTTGTTCATTGAAAGATATAAGGACTCTTATCTATCATTAAATTTGGTTCATGACTGCTGCAAGCATGCTTATAGTTTTATTGAAAACCTTGAGAAATATTATGAAGATGATAATTTTATGGATATTGAGATCATGGAGGCTCTGTACGAAAATCCATTTCAGCACCATAAAGAAAACTTAGAGAATTCCCATCAAGATGATCATGACATTTTGCAGCAGAATCAAGATCAGCAGGTTGAAGATCATATGGCTAAAATTGATGAAAGAGAAGAGCTTGTTTCAGATCTGCCCACAGAAGACAGCAGCATGTAACCCATCAAAGAGAGCTCTGCTGTTGAGATCATAGGCAAAGTTTTGGATTCAGATGTTCATGAACAGCAAGGTGAGATCTTTGTGCAAGTAAGTGATGAATCTCCTTTCAATAATTCAGTAATAAATGATAGTTTGAGTGCCCTATCATATGAAGATAATTATTGTTTAAGCATAAGAGAACAAAAGGCATTGTCTCCTTTGTCTGAAGAGGAGATAGATCAGCTCTTGAAAGGTCTTGTTACAGCCCAAGCTACAGCATATTTGCAATGCACACATAGTCAGGAAAGTGTTGGGAAACCTTCTTCCTCTGTTGAAGAAGATGATTGTCTTGTAGATCAGCAAACAAGTAATGTTTTCCTTCACAAAGATGATAATCAGGCTGTCATATCCTTTGAAGATGACCTACCATATTGTCAAACTACAGAAGATCAGAGCATACAGGATTACCTTTCAGATTCTTCATATGTTTCATGTGTTGAAATGTTCTTACAAGAAGAGATCTTCTCATCTACTTGTTCGGAGTTTTTTGAAGCCCATGAACATACTCTTTCTGAAGCACATGATGAAGGAAGATCAGAGTTTGAAACAAAGGATACCTTGTTCTTTCAGTAAGAAGTGGCAGTGGAAAATCTTCATGTTTTTCACGATCTTCTAGCAAGTTTGTTGCAGCCAGCAGTGATAGTGTTTATTGCAGTGTTCAGTGATGAAGGAGATCATGGTCAGCTATGTTTTTGGATGCCCAGGGATAGGTTTGTATTGTTGACCAGGAGATCTAATCAAGAAAATCAATCAAGAAGGCATCTGCTTGATTGGTTGCATTGGCATTTTGATATAGTTTGATGTATATTGTCTTGTAAGAAACACAGGTGGTTGTCATCATGATTTCAAATCTTGATGGACTGCTGCCCTTCAAAAAGCTTTGTAAAGTTTTGTTTTATCAGTCATGAGTCATTTGTGTTTGGTCTGTTGAATGAGTTTTGTCAAGTTATTTCAGTTTGCCATCGAGTCAATTTGAGTTAAGTTTCAATTAAGTTTCAGTCAGTTGTTAAAGTCAATAAAGTTGTCCCGGTTTGGGTCACATATGTAAATAATGACTCCATCGCCTAATGGTTGAAAGCACTGGTCTGCTCTCCCAGAGGTCTGAGGTTCTTGGCACCTCCAAGGAGCTACCATCCCCATTGGAGCCAATGTTAGTGTCAGTCTTTCCAGCCTTTCCTACAGTGATCCAATATGCTCTTACAAAGTGATTTTGAAGTGTCAAGGTCAAATTTTGTCATTTCAGTGAGTTTTCAAGCAAAATTTGGTCACTAGGCATTAGGTCTAGGGTTTGCTTTAACTCCTTCTAGAGTTGCCCAAATGCCAATCTATGTCACTATTC
Source organism: Pinus taeda (assembly GCA_000404065.3). Lineage (NCBI taxonomy): Eukaryota > Viridiplantae > Streptophyta > Pinopsida > Pinales > Pinaceae > Pinus > Pinus taeda. The sequence continues at coordinate 5,366 of APFE031001697.1, read as the reverse complement.
AGCTGAGTCTATCATCATTCACAGGGTTGTCATTATCATGTCAGTGTCTAATGAGTCATTTTACATCTTGTTCATGCTTCAGTTGTGCCTTGGCAAGTTCATTCCCCTCTCTTAGGGTTTTGAAGCCAATTTCTCTTGGACGGTCAAATCATCAGCAAAAATTGTATCCAGATGTTCATACACCTTCCCCTATCCTTAAAGTACCTTATCAAACACTTCTCATCCCTTAGATCCGCCAAATTCCTCATTTTTCCACAAACCCTAGTTTTTAGCTACAACTTGGCAATTTTCTAGGTTGGGCCTATGTTTTTCCCTTTTGGACCCCTTCCCCTCACTCAATCTCTGAGATTCCACTTTCCCCTACTCCCCAACATCCCTCCCCACTCCCAAAAATTTCCCCAAGAATTTAGAATCCCCCTATCCCCTTCATTGCGCTCCATTTCGACAAAATTCCTTGTTTCACACATCGGGACAAGTCGCACTCAAATGATGTTCCAGAGCAATAAAAGATGAATTTGGGAAAACTGAGAGACGTTTTTGTCCACAACATTCCAAATAAGAAAAGCCTCTTTCACATTTTTCACAGGTGTCATGGTTTGAGAGAAATGTCAAAGAATACCGTTGCCTCAGGAGAATCAAGGGCACCTCTGGAGTGACCTTGGGAAAATCAAGTTTTCTCCTAGTTTGGTTGGCCAAATGATTTGCTTGATGGGTAAAATGATAACTAGAAAAAAAGATATTTCCAATGAGCTATCATGAGCTCAATTTGGGGTTGAGGAAGGCATTCAAAAGTTGACTGCAACATCACTCTTCCTTGAGGCAGCCTCATTTGGCACTTTTTGACCAGTCTTGGGAGATTTGACTTTTTACAGGGAAAATGAACTCAAAATTGACAAATTCTAGCTGGGTTGGAAATTAGACTCAAAGACCTTTCCAACGAGCTATCCTGCACCCAATTCCGACACCGCAAAGGCCTCCAAAATCCTCCTGCAAAAGGAGAGACCCGTTAAAACAGAGGTGAGACCCGTCAAGCAGGTGAGACCCGTCAGTGTACCTCTACCAGTGTAAATTTTGTATGGGCGCGACCCGTCAGGAAAGTGAGACCTGTTGGGCAGTGAACGTGACCCATCAATGTACCATCTACACAAAATCGCCAGCAAGTTTCTAAATCACTCCGGATTGCTTCAAGGTTGCAGGTAGGCCTCCCATCATTCAAATACATTGTTTGCCAAAGCTTGAAAAGCATGAGAATGTATTTTAAAGTCATCATTTTGAAATAATGAGCCCAATGTGTATTTGCTTAAGAAGGTCAAAATGCAAGTAGAGACAGGGTTTTGTTTTGCTACTCTCAAGTTTATCCCTTTCACATCCTGAGATTGTTCATGAGGAAGGAGGACCATCACAGCAGCATGATATCCCTGAGGCTAGATATGTCAGTTCTCCTCCATTGGTCACTTATCAGAGAGGCCACAGGGCCTTATTTGCGGCAGCTAAGCGAGTACTTTCTCCACATCAGGTGGAAGGGGTCTCGCCTTCTTCATCAGTTCAGCGAGTGTTATCTCCACACCAGGTGGAAGGGGCCTCGCTTCCGACAGCAGCACAGCTATCAGAGAGGGGCAAGCAGCCCATGATTGAGAAGGGATTGTCAAGTGATCCAGTTATTGATCGTGACGCCGGTTCTCCTGGCTCAGAGCTCAAGGATATCATCCGAGAGCAAAGGACCGAGAATTATTCGCTGCACACGAAGTTGCTAATGGAAAAATGGATAATTAATTATTTAGAGCAGCGAAACAAACAGTTGGAAGGTTGGACTCTTTAGGGAGAAGCTATCATTGTATTACTTCACTGTATCTCTGCAATTTTTGGCTAAGGAAGACCAGGGTTTTGCAGTCCTTTTTGGGATTCTTGTGGTTACATGTATTGATGGTGTGTTTCTCTATGTACCTGTAAGTGTGTTATGTGAATCATTTCCTTTCTTTTCCTTCTGCACATTAAGCAAATGAAGTGTTAAAGTAAGAATTCATGACTGTCATGCTCTGCTTTTAAGTTTGTTTAATTTCAATGTTTTCTACTGTTTAAGGAGAATTCAAAGTTATTGTTTGCTCTCCTTAACTCCTCACCTGTCATTCTTAATCATCCACCTCAATCAAAGGCATCAATACTGTCTCCTACCTCGCCCCAAAGAACCCCCTGCAGAAACTGTGTCCAATCCCCGCACCCAAAATTGCCATCCCCTCAATTTGCCACCAAAAACCCTAAAAACCCCAAATCAACCCTTTTGATCAGTTTACTAGCCTAAAATCAATGTTACCCTATTGGTCATCTCATCCATTGAAGATTTTACTGAGATTGACCGGAGAGAGCCTTCTCATGCCCCGTAGGGCTAGCTACGAGGCTAAATGGTTTGATGTTGCCTTGAGGTTTGCGTTTTTCAGCCTGAGGTGAAATTTCAAGTGCTAACATTACACATTAAGGAAGAGGATATCTTCAAGACTACGTTTAGGACTAGGTATGGGAATTATGAGTTTGTTGTTATTCCATTCCGTTTGAATAATTCTCCAACTACATTTATGTGTTTGATGAATAGTGTGTTGTGTCCTTATCTAGACAAGTTTGTTATTGTATTCATTGATTGCATATTGGTATATTCTAAGAATGAGGAAGAAAATTTCGAGCATTTAGTAACAGTCTTGAGGTTGCTAAGAGAGCATTAGTTGTATGTTCAGCTCAGCGAGTGCAGTTTCTTTCAGACCGAGGTACATTACTTGGGGCATGTTGTCTTCAAGGATGGCATAGCAGTGGATCCAGAAAAGATAAGGGCTATCATAGAGTGGGCAGCCCCTAAGAATGTGGATGAGGTGAGATCATTAATGGGATTGGCAGGTTACTATAGTAGATTCATCAGGAAGTTCTCACGCATTGCATATCCTATCACGTCATTGTAGCGGAAAGGTAAGAAGTTCAAATGGACAAAAGAATGTGAGGCTAATTTTGAGCATCTTAAGCAGTTGTTGACACATGCACCAGTGCTAAAGATTGTCGATCCAGACAAGGCATTTGTAGTGTGTATATATGCTTGCAATAGTGGACTTGGTGGAGTTCTCATGCAAGAAGGACAGGTAGTGTTTTATGAGTCACAGAAACTGAATGAGCATGAGTAGAACAATCCAATGCATGATCTTGAGCTAAAAGCGATTATACACAAATTGAAGATGTGGAGACATTATCTTTTGGGTAGGAGGTTCACATTGATGAGTGATCATAGTGGGTTGAGATATTTGTTTGATCAGCCAAATCTAAATCTCAGGAAAGCTAGATGGTTAGCTATTCTTAGTTAGTTTGACTTCGAGATCAGATACATCAAAGGGAAAGATAACTAGGTTGAAGATGCTCCTAGTAAGAAGGTACTGGTAAATCATATAACATCTATGAGCTCTTATGGGATAGAGTTATAGGATAGGATCTTACAGGAAGGTCAACAGGATGATGAATACATGGAGATCATGTATAGGTTACATCAGAGTACAGGTACAGGTACAGGTGAAGGTGTAGGTACAGGTGCAAGGGATCATGATGCAGACTACTATCTCATAGCAGATGGTTTGGAGAAGTTTAGAGACAGGATCTATGTGCTGAAATTCAGTGAGATCAAGAAACTTATCTTGAGGGAGTTTCACGCAAAGCCATACTCGGGTCATCTAGGATATCAGAAGACATTGACGATGGTGAAGATTTTTTACTCTTTGCCGAATCAGAAGAAGGAAGTGGTAGAGTTCGTGGCTAGATTTTTAGATTTTCTATAGGGAAAGGTAGAATGAAACCATCCAAGTGGCCTACTAGAGCCTATTGCGATTTCGGAATGGAAATGGGAGGTCATTTCCATGGATTTCATCACAGGTCTTCTGAGGACAGTGAAGCACATGATTCTATTATGGTCATGGTTGAGAGGTTGAGAAAGGTAGCTCATTTCATTCCAGTAAAGACTGCATATGCAGTAAGTGAGGTAGAACAGGTGTTAATCAGAGAGATAGTGAGACTACACGGTGTTTCAAAGAAGATTGTGTCAGATAGGGATGCAAAGTTCACTTCCAAGTTTTGGAAGGAGCTATTTGCAGGCTTGGGTACAGAGTTGGCCTTCAATATATCTTATCATTTGCAAACAGATGAACAGACAGAGAGGGTCAATAGGATCTTGTAAGATATGTTGAGGATGTACGTGATAAACCAATAGAGGAAATGGGAAGATTATCTACCATTATCAGAATTCACATACAACAATGGTTATCAGGATTCCTTGAGGATGAGTCCTTTTGAGGCATTGCATGGTTGGAGTTGTAATGCTCCTATTAGCTGGAGTGATCCAATGAACAAGGTGCTTATTGGACCGAACATGTTGGCGGACATGGAGTATGAAATGCAGGTGATAAAGAGGAATCTAAAGGCAGCACAGGATAGGCAGAAGAGTTATGTGGATCAACACAGGGTATTCAAGGAGTTTCAGGTTGGGGAGCATGTGTATTTGCGCATCAAGCCCAAGAAAATACCTTTGAGGATTGGATCATCTGCCAAGTTGGCACCACGATATTTTGGGTCGTTTGAGATCCTTGAGAAGATTGGACTAGTGGCATATCGAATTGCAATGCCTCCAACAATGAAAGTCCATGATGTTTTCCATATTTCATTGCTTAAGAAGTATATAAAGGATGTTGATCATGTTATTGATTGGTCTGTACTGCAGATGGAGCAAGAAGGAGAGTTCTAGTCAGAGCCTCAATGGATACTACAATGGAAACATCTCATTCTCAACAATAGAGCCATAGAGCAAGTTAAAGTGTAGTGGAAGCACTTTGGGCCTGAAGAAGCTACATGGGTGATGAAAAATCATATGTGGGCCCTATATCCTTCATTGTTTGTCAGTTGAGGCAAAGTAGTTTTGGTTTGATGGTGGTATCTGTTGGCATCTGTTTTGTTGTTGTTGTATTGGTATATGTATATGGATGTAAATACCACCATGAGCTAAATTATAAAGCTCCAATAAGTGGTATGGGTGTCATGTTACTACGTTTATTATATTTTCATGTTGTCATGATGTTTTTCTTTGAGAAGGTCTTTCATTGTAAATATTGCATCGAGCTAAGTTATAAAGCTCCACGGGCAGTATGCTTTCTTTTCAGCAGTTTTGCTGAGGTCATGGAGTGGCTTAACACAGAGGACGGTGTTCCCCAAGGGGGAGGGTTCTGTAACATCCCTGGTGAAAATTTCATGTAATAAATGTTAATAAAGGAAAAATAAGACCATAGTTAAGGGACACTTATTCCAAGATGAATGTTGGGCAAATATATCCTAGTGGGCATCACTGGATGTGT